>JADGIP010000533.1:0-15473 GCA_016618355.2 Astraeus odoratus | reverse complement strand
TCACATGTGGTTTTTTGTAGAGGGTATCTCCCGCCGTCACGACATGCTTCTCTTCACCAATGGTAAACTCAAATTCACCAGAGAGAACATAGGTTAACTGTTCGTGCGGGTGGTTATGCAGTGGGCCAATCGCGCCCTGCTCAAACTGTACTTCAACCGCCATCATCCTGCCGCCGTGGGCCAGCACGCGACGCGTAACGCCATTCCCCAGATCTTCAGACGCGGTCTCTTTGTGGAACATAAACATGGCTTTGCCCTTCATAATAAAACAGTGTTTTATTTAATTTACATTGGCCAGCTTAAAAAGAAAACGACGTAATAAAGAACTGGAAACAGGATCACAAGTTTGCTTCACTGGCTTAAATAGATAAGGAGCGATGATGAAAACGATTGGCCTGATAGGTGGGATGAGCTGGGAATCGACAATCCCTTATTACCGCCTGATTAACGAAGGCGTAAAGCAGCGTCTGGGCGGCCTGCACTCCGCGAGCCTGCTGCTGCACAGCGTTGATTTTCATGAAATCGAAGCCTGCCAGTCGAGCGGCGAATGGAATAAAGCCGGAGAAATCCTGGCTGATGCCGCGCTGGGGCTGGAGCGTGCGGGGGCGCAGGGCATTCTGCTGTGTACCAACACGATGCACAAAGTGGCCTCGCACATTGAAGCGCGCTGTTCGCTGCCGTTCCTGCACATCGCGGACGCCACCGGACGCGCCATTCGCGCTTCGGGAATGTCGCGCGTGGCCTTGCTGGGCACACGTTACACCATGGAGCAGGATTTCTATCGCGGGCGCTTGCACAGCGAGTTTGGGATTGAAAGCCTGATCCCGGATGAGGGGGACCGGGCGCGCATCAATCAGATTATCTTCGACGAGCTCTGCCTCGGAACCTTCAGCGAAACCTCCCGCGCATATTACGTCAGCGTAATAGATAAACTGGCGCAGCAGGGGGCTGAAGGGGTGATTTTCGGCTGCACGGAGATCGGTTTGCTGGTGCCGGCCGAACGAAGCCCCATCCCGGTGTTTGATACCGCGGCCATTCACGCGGCAGATGCCGTGGAATTTATGCTGTCATAACGGGTTTTGCAGGTCAGGTAAGCGAAGCGCCACCTGACGCGCATGCTCAACTAAGTGTTCGGTGAATGCGTCCACCAGCGCGGAAGCCGGACGGTGCAGCGGGCGGATAAGGCTTACGGTGAACGGGACGGAAACGCTAAAACGGCGGATGACGATCCCGCTTCCTGCATAGTCCAGCGCCGTAAGCGGATTGACGACCGCAACGCCAACGCCCGCGCGCACCATCGCGCATATTGACGCCGCGCTGTGGGTTTCAACGACCATCCGCCGCTTCACCTGATGCTCAGAAAAAAGCGTATCCAGCAGCTGCCGGTAGCTGTCCGTTTGCGACAGGCTAATGTAGTTTTCACCATGAAAATCTGCGGGCGTCAGCACTGCTTTGTGGGCAAGCCGATGCCCGGCGGGCAGAACGCACACTTCATCCAGCGCGAGTAGTTCCGTGCGCGCCGTTCCTGCGGGTGTCGAGAGGGTTTCGGTTAACCCGAGATCGTGGCGCTGTGCCGACAGCCACTCTTCAAGCAGAGGCGACTCCTGCGGGACGATGGTGAGATTGACCTCAGGATAGCGGGCCAGAAAAGGCTGGAGCAGCGTCGGTAAGAAGGACTGAGAGAAGACGGGCAGGCAGACAATCGACAGCTCGCCCTGACGAAACTCGCGCAGGCTTTCCGCCGCGCTGACGATTCTGTCCAGCCCGTACCATGAGCGCTGCACTTCCTCAAACAGGCGCAACCCCTGCACCGTCGGGTGAAGCCTGCCCCGGGCGCGTTCGAACAGCTTCAGCCCCAGCACTTTCTCGAAGCGCGCCAGCTCGCGGCTGACCGTCGGCTGCGAGGTATGCAGCATCTGCGCGGCTTCGGTGAGATTGCCGGCGGTCATCACGGCGTGAAAAATCTCGATGTGGCGTAAATTGACGGCGGGCATAGGGCACCTGAAGGCAAGGAACTGTCCATATCATTTTTGCATAGACTCGCGATAAAACGATATTTTTTATTCTGCTTCCGCTGTGGCGTAATCATTAAAAATGAATTGAACCGGAGAAGACCATGCCACGCCCGCTCAACCAGACGGATACCGATTTGAACGCTGAAAACCTGCTGCGCCTGCCCGCCGAGTTTGGCTGCCCGGTATGGGTCTACGACGCGCAGATCGTTCGCGAGAAGATCGCCGCCCTGCATCAGTTTGACGTGGTGCGTTTTGCCCAGAAGGCCTGCTCCAATATTCATATTCTGCGCCTGATGCGCGAGCAGGGCGTGAAGGTTGACTCCGTATCGCTGGGTGAAATCGAGCGTGCGCTGGCGGCAGGCTTTGATCCGAAAACCGATCCTGACGCGATCGTCTTTACCGCGGATGTGATCGACGACGCCACGCTTGCGCGCGTGCATGAACTGCAGGTGCCGGTGAA
Source organism: Astraeus odoratus (assembly GCA_016618355.2). NCBI lineage: Eukaryota > Fungi > Basidiomycota > Agaricomycetes > Boletales > Astraeaceae > Astraeus > Astraeus odoratus. The sequence goes on along the minus strand of JADGIP010000533.1, from coordinate 12,998 downwards.
CGCCGGTTCTGTGGATATGCTGGAGCAGCTTGGGCAGGTTTCACCCGGCCATCGCGTCTGGCTGCGCGTCAACCCGGGCTTTGGACATGGCCATAGCCAAAAAACCAACACCGGGGGCGAAAACAGCAAGCACGGGATCTGGTATGCCGATATGCCTGCCGCGCTTGAGGTACTGCAGCGCTACAGCCTGAAGCTAGTCGGTATTCATATGCATATTGGCTCCGGCGTCGATTACGGGCACCTGGAGCAGGTGTGCGGGGCGATGGTGCGCCAGGTTGTCGACTTCGGTCAGGATCTGGAGGCGATCTCCGCCGGTGGCGGTCTTTCCATTCCTTATCGTGAAGGGGAAGAGGCGATCGACACCGATCACTATTACGGCCTGTGGAGCGCCGCGCGCGATCAAATTGCCGCACATCTGGGCCATGCCGTGAAGCTGGAAATTGAGCCGGGTCGTTTCCTGGTAGCCGAAGCCGGCGTGCTGGTGGCGCAGGTACGCAGCGTCAAAGAGATGGGCTCCCGCCACTTCGTGCTGATTGATGCGGGCTTTAACGACCTGATGCGTCCGTCCATGTACGGCAGCTACCATCACATTACCGCCCTGGCTGCCGATGGCCGCGATTTAACGCACGCGCCGCGCCGCGAGACGGTGGTCGCAGGCCCGCTGTGTGAATCCGGTGATGTGTTTACCCAGCAGGAAGGTGGCAAAGTTGAAACCCGCGCGCTGCCCGAGGTGAAGCCGGGCGATTACCTGGTGCTGCACGACACCGGGGCGTACGGGGCGTCTATGTCCTCGAACTACAACAGCCGTCCGCTGCTGCCGGAAGTGCTGTTTGATAACGGCAAGGCGCGGCTGATCCGTCGTCGTCAGACCATTCAGGAACTGCTGGCGCTGGAACTCGTTTGATTAAAGTACGGCCCCGTTGTGACCGAATCGCGTAATACCAGCGTGCCGGTAAACGGCGGGATCGCATCGACCGGCTGGTTCTTCGCCAGCCGGATCGCCTGATCGATAGCCGTGACGATCATGTTATCTATCGGCAGATAAACCGACGACAGCGCTGGCTCCAGCCACTTTGCGCTTGGGGCATCGTCAAAGCCGAACAGGGAGATATCCTGCGGGATCTTAAGCCCTGCCTGATGCAGCGCTTTGGACGCGCCCAGCGCCATATCATCGTTACAGGCAAACAGCGCGCTGAACGACACCCCTTCAGCAATCAGCTCTTTACACAGCTCATAGCCCCGCGTCATTCCCGCATCACCGTACTTTATTCGACGCTCGTCCAGACGAATGCCGTGCTTTTCAAGCGCCTTACGGTAGCCCATCAGCCGTGCTTTACCTGTGGGGGTGTGGATCGGAACGGTAATGCAGGCGATCTCCCGGTGGCCCTGATTGATCAGGTAATCCACCGCCTTAAACGCGGCATCCTGTTGTTCGAAGAACACGCAGCGCTCCGGTGCCTGACTGACTTCACGGTTGATGACCACCAGCGGCGTTTGCACGGTATTAATCAGCTTGATGATCGCTTTTTCGCTCATATAGCGCGTGTAAAGCACGATGGCATCGCACTGGCGGTCGGCCAGCATTTGCACCGCCTGCTCTTCCTGCTCTGGCGCGTCGTGACCGTCGGTGACGATCAGCTGTTTCCCGTGGGTTTCGGTCTGCCGCGACGCCTGCTGCAAAAGACGACCAAAGTAAAAGCCGTCGAAGGTAGAGACGACCAGACCAATGCTGTTGCTGGTCTGGTTAGCCAGCGAACGCGCGAGAAAGTTTGGGCGGTAGCCCAGCTCTTCCATCGCAGCAAAGACCTGCTGACGCGTGCTCTCTTTAACCTGACCTGTGCCGTTCAGCACGCGCGAGACGGTAGCCTTCGACACGCCCGCGCGCAGTGAGACATCCAGCATTGTTGCCATTCTACATTCCTGCTTCCACGTAATGGTTTGCAGTTTAACACAGACCTGACAGCGTATAAGCGATGCGGGAAGCGCAAAACTTCTGCCACGATCACGCTTTTTGGTCACGATTCGCCTGGCCTGCCGGAAGTAAAACTAAATAGTCTGACTCTGGTAAAATAATCGCCAAACCGGGCTGGAGGCGTCAGGCCAGCATATTCATTAGAAACGCAGGTGAAACGTGAAAAAGACCGTCATTCTCCCGCTTTACGAGGCACCGCGCTATGCGGAGCAGGTCACCGACTGGCTCTGGCAGGCCTTTGGCGAGGGGCTTGCGCGGGATTTTTTCCATAGCATCGTGGAGCACAGCCAGACGCCGGGTGCCCTGCCGCTGACCTTTATCGCCGTAGAGGATGAACGGCTTCTCGGGACGGTGGGACTCTGGCGCTGTGATTTGATTACCCGTCAGGATCTCTGTCCGTGGCTGGCGGCGCTCTACGTTGACGACGCGGCGCGCGGCAAGGGGCTGGCAGGAAAGTTACAGCAGCATGTTATTCGCTTCGCCGCACGGGCCGGGTACGAGGAACTTCATCTCTGGTCTGCCTGCCGCGACTTCTATGAACGTTACGGCTGGCAGTATATTGGCGATGGGCTGGAGTATCCGGATAAAACGGTACACCTGTATCGCTATTCGCTCTGCGCGTCAGCGGGCGCAGCAACGGAGTGACGGCGCACTAACGTTGGGCTGAAGAGATGGGTAATCTCCGGCGGCTGGCGTTGTTCGGCCAGCGCCAGCGCCAGCTCTGCGGCCTGGGTGGCCATCGTGATGATGGGGTAGCGTACGGTGGTCAGGCGCGGGCGCACGTACCGGGAGACCAAAACATCGTCGAAGCCAATCAGCGAGATTTCCGCTGGCACCTCGATCCCGTTGTCATTCATGACGCCCATTGCCCCGGCAGCCATCGAATCGTTATAGCTGGCGACCGCGGTGAAAGTCCGTCCGCGACCCAGCAGCTCCGTCATGGCCTGTTCGCCGCCGCTCTCATCCGGTTCACCGTAGGCCACCAGACGGTCATTGCACGGCAGACCGTTTTCGCGCAGGGCGTCGTAGTAGCCCTGCAGGCGGTCTTCCGCATCAGAAATGGGGTGATTGGAGCAGAGATAGCCAATCCGGGTATGACCCTGTTGAATCAGATGACGGGTCGCAAGCCAGGCGCCGTAGCGGTCGTCGAGGGCTACACAGCGTTTTTCAAAGCCGGGGATAATACGGTTGATAATCACCATGCCGGGCATTTGCTTCATCAGGTGAATTAGCTCGGCATCCGGGATCATTTTGGCGTGTACCACCAGTGCAGCGCAGCGGTGGCGGATCAGCTGCTCGATGGCCTGGCGTTCTTTTTGTTCATTATGGTAGCCATTGCCGATCAGCAAAAAATTACCCGTCTGATAAGAGACCTGTTCAACCGCTTTTACCATGGCACCGAAAAAGGGGTCGGAAACGTCTCCCACCACCAGCCCAATAGTCTCTGTTGACTGCTGGGCGAGCGCGCGGGCGTTGGCATTCGGATGGTAGTTCAGGGTTTCCATGGCGCTTTGTACCGCCTGGCGTGATGCGTCACTGGCTTTGGGTGAATCATTAATCACGCGGGAGACGGTAGCTACCGACACACCTGCCAGACGAGCCACATCCTTTATTGTCGCCATTTATAACCTTCTTATTTGGGGTAAGCGTTTACACACTGAATAGTGTTGCGGAAAAGTGACGTCCATTCAAGGGAAGCCGGTTTTCGCGCACCACAAACGTGACGCAGACCAACCCTGGTAGTGTAATCGTTACACGCCTGGTCATGTCAGAAGAATGTCATTCTGAACCTTTAGTTACACTTTGCCTCAGGCTGTTGCGATTGTCCGGTGGCGATGACGTTAAAGAGGTTGGTAGAGTCGAGATCCCAGAGGTATTGATAGGTGGAATCAACTCCGGTTGATTAACACGACTTACACCAGCCTGCGTTCTTACGCAGGTTTTTTTTTGCCTGATCGTTCAACCTGTAACAGCAAAAGAGAATATTCACACCTGGTTGCATTTCGGCTCATTCCCTTGCGTTTTCCTGCTGGCGAAGCGCAGGGTCAACAGCCACAATCAAGATCCCAGAGGTATTGATTGGTGAGAATTCTTAGTACGGTTTCGTACTCATCTCTTGCACCAACCTGCGCGGATGCGCAGGTTTTTTTTCGCCTCCATTTTTGCTGTCGCTCCCGTATCACTTCTCGTGTAATCTGCCACCATTTACTGTCAACCCACCACACTGTCTGGCAAAGGGAGTTGAGATGCTATTTGGGTTTTTCCGTACACTGTTCCGTATTCTTTTTCGCATCCGCGTCACTGGCGATGCCCAGGCGCTTCGTGGCGAGCGCGTTCTCATCACACCCAATCATGTTTCTTTTATAGACGGCATCCTGCTTGCGCTATTTCTGCCCGTGCGTCCGGTGTTTGCGGTCTATACCTCCATCAGCCAGCAGTGGTATATGCGCTGGCTCACCCCACTTATCGATTTCGTACCGCTTGACCCGACAAAGCCGATGATGATTAAACACCTGGTACGTCTGGTAGAGCAGGGGCGTCCGGTGGTCATTTTCCCGGAAGGGCGCATTTCAGTGACCGGTTCGCTGATGAAAATCTACGACGGCGCGGGGTTTGTCGCGGCGAAATCAAACGCGACCGTAGTGCCGCTGCGCATTGAAGGCGCAGAGTTGACCCATTTCAGCCGCCTTAAGGGGCTGGTGAAGCAGCGTCTGTTCCCCAAAATCACGCTGCATATCCTGCCGCCAACGTCGTTACCGATGCCGGAAGCGCCGCGTGCCCGCGATCGCCGTAAAATCGCCGGGGAAATGCTGCACCAGATTATGATGGAAGCGCGCATGGCCGTTCGTCCGCGTGAAACGCTGTATGAATCCCTGCTTTCGGCGCAGTACCGCTACGGCGCGAAGAAAAACTGCATTGAAGACATCAACTTTACCCCGGATACCTATCGTAAACTGCTGACCAAGACGCTGTTCGTGGGCCGCATTCTTGAGAAGTACAGCAAAAAGGGCGAAAAGATCGGCCTGATGCTGCCAAACGCGGGCATCAGCGCGGCGGTGATTTTTGGTGCGGTTTCCCGTGGCCGTATACCGGCGATGATGAACTACACGGCGGGCGTGAAAGGGCTGACCAGCGCCATTACCGCCGCCCAAATCAATACCATCTTTACCTCCCGACAGTTCCTGGACAAAGGCAAGCTGTGGCATCTGCCGGAACAGCTGACCCAGGTACGCTGGGTCTTCCTGGAAGATCTAAAAGCGGACGTGACCACCGGTGACAAGCTGTGGATTTTTGCGCATCTGCTGGTGCCGCATCTGGCGCAGGTCAAACAGCAGCCGGAAGATGACGCGATTATCCTTTTCACGTCGGGTTCGGAGGGTAACCCGAAAGGCGTCGTCCACAGCCACAAGAGTATTCTGGCGAACGTTGAGCAGATTAAAAGCATCGCCGACTTTACCGCGAATGACCGCTTTATGTCGGCGCTGCCGCTGTTCCACTCCTTTGGCCTGACGGTGGGGCTGTTCACGCCGCTGCTGACCGGTGCCGAGGTGTTCCTCTATCCCAGCCCGCTGCACTACCGCATTGTGCCGGAGCTGGTGTATGACCGTAACTGCACCGTTCTGTTCGGCACCTCAACGTTCCTCGGCAACTACGCGCGTTTCGCCAATCCGTATGATTTCTATCGCGTGCGGTATGTGGTGGCCGGTGCGGAAAAGCTGCAGGAGAGCACGCGTCAGATCTGGCAGGACAAGTTTGGCCTGCGCATCCTCGAAGGCTATGGTGTTACCGAGTGTGCGCCCGTGGTCTCGATTAACGTGCCGATGGCGGCGAAACCGGGAACGGTGGGCCGAATTCTGCCGGGGATGGATGCGCGCTTGCTGGCGGTGCCGGGCATTGAGGACGGTGGCCGCCTGCAGTTGAAAGGGCCGAACGTGATGAACGGTTACCTGCGCGTGGAAAACCCAGGCGTGCTGGAAGCGCCAACGGCGGAAAACGTCAACGGCGAGATTGAAACCGGCTGGTACGACACCGGTGACATCGTTCGTTTCGATGAGCAAGGCTTTGTACAGATTCAGGGGCGCGCAAAACGCTTCGCCAAAATCGCCGGTGAGATGGTCTCTCTGGAAATGGTTGAACAACTGGCGACGGCCGTGTCCGGCGAGAAGATGCACGCCACGGTCGTGAAGAGCGATGCCAGCAAAGGCGAGGCGCTGGTGCTGTTTACCACTGATGCTGAGCTTAAGCGCGACAGGTTACTGAGCTATGCGCGTGAGCATGGCATTCCAGAGCTGGCCGTGCCGCGTGATATTCGCTACCTGAAGCAGCTTCCGGTGCTGGGTAGCGGCAAGCCCGATTTCGTGACCCTGAAAGGTATGGTTGAAGAGGCGGAACAGCAAAATGCGTGAGTCAGTACACACTAACACCTCCCTCAGGTCGAAAGGCATGATGGCCGTCATCGCCGCGCAGTTTCTCTCTGCGTTCGGTGATAACGCGCTGCTGTTTGCCACGCTGGCGCTGCTGAAAGCCGAGTTTTACCCTGACTGGAGTCAGCCGATCCTGCAGATGGTGTTTGTGGGCGCTTACATTATCTTTGCCCCGTTTGTGGGGCAGGTGGCGGACAGCTTCCCGAAAGGCCGGGTGATGATGTTTGCCAACGGTCTCAAGCTGCTGGGCGCTGCCAGTATATGTTTTGGTTTTAATCCGTTTGTTGGCTATACGCTGGTGGGCATCGGTGCTGCCGCCTACTCCCCAGCGAAGTATGGCATTCTCGGAGAACTGACCACGGGCGATAAACTGGTGAAAGCCAACGGCCTGATGGAGTCGTCAACGATTGCCGCTATCCTCCTCGGCTCCGTCGCGGGTGGCGTGCTGGCCGACTGGCATGTTCTGGCGGCCCTGGGCGTGTGTGCAGTGGTGTATGGTGGGGCGGTCGTGGCTAACCTGTTTATTCCGAAGCTGCCGGTGGCTCGCCCGGGCCAGTCCTGGCGCTTTAAACCAATGACCGGCAGTTTCTTTAACGCGTGCCGCGTGCTGTGGCGTAACGGGGAAACGCGTTTCTCCCTGATGGGAACCAGTATGTTCTGGGGGGCGGGCGTCACGCTGCGCTTCCTGCTGGTTCTGTGGGTACCGGTGGCGCTGGGGATTACGGACAATGCGACGCCGACCTATCTGAATGCGATGGTGGCGATCGGGATTGTGGCTGGCGCGGGCGCGGCGGCGAAGCTGGTGAGGCTTGAAACGGTCGCACGCTGCATGCCAGCGGGGATCCTGATTGGCCTCGTGGTGCTTATTTTCTCGCTGCAACATGCGTTATTGCCCGCTTATGCTCTGCTGATCCTGATTGGTATTCTGGGGGGCTTCTTCGTGGTACCGCTGAATGCGTTACTCCAGGAGCGTGGCAAGAAGACCGTCGGGGCGGGGAATGCCATTGCGGTTCAAAATCTCGGTGAAAACCTGGCCATGCTGTTAATGCTGGGGCTCTACTCGCTGGCGGTAAAAGTGGGTGTCCCGGTGGTGGCGATTGGCGTCGGATTTGGTGGGCTGTTCGCGGCGGCGATTGCGGGATTGTGGATCTGGCAGCGTCGCCGTTAATAAGTAGCCGGGTGGCGGCTTCGCCTTACCCGGCAAAAGCATCAGCTACGGCGCAGGATAGGTATAAACCTGATGCACCGCTTCAATCTCCGCTAATACCTCATCACTCAGGTTCAGATGGAAACTCTCAATGTTAGTTTTCAGCTGTTCCATGGTCGTCGCGCCAAGCAGGGTACTGGCAACAAACGGCTGACGGCGCACGAAGGCCAGCGCCATCTGCGCCGGATCCAGGCCGTGGCGCTTCGCGATATCCACATAGGCAGCAACGGCTTTTTGCGTCTGCTCGCCGCTGTAGCGGGTAAAGCGGCTAAAGAGGGTATTACGCGCCCCGGCCGGTTTCGCACCGTTCAGGTATTTCCCCGTCAGGGTGCCGAAACCAAGGCATGAATAGGCGAGCAGTTCCACTTCCTCATATTGCGTCACTTCGGCCAGCCCCACCTCGTAGCTGCGGTTAAGCAGGCTGTACGGGTTCTGGATGGTGACGATGCGCGGCAGATCGTGTTTATCCGCCAGGTGCAGATAGCGCATTACGCCAAAAGCCGTTTCGTTGGACACGCCAATGTAGCGGATTTTTCCCGCGCGCTGGCATTCGGTCAGCGCCTCCAGCGTTTCCAGCAGCGTAACGGCGGGAGCGCTCTCATTCCAGCTGTAGCCGAGCTTGCCAAAACAGTTGGTTGGACGCTGCGGCCAGTGGACCTGGTAAAGGTCGAGATAGTCGGTTTGCAGGCGCTTCAGGCTCGCGTCCAGCGCGGCGCGGATATTTTTGCGATCGAGGATCTGGTTTGGGCGGATCCCGGCATCGTTGTTTCGCGCGGGGCCACTCACTTTCGAGGCGATAACCAGCTTTTCACGGTTACCGCGTTTTGCCAGCCAGTTACCGACGTAGGTTTCGGTAAGTCCCTGCGTTTCAGGGCGTGGAGGCACAGGATACATCTCTGCGACATCAATCAGGTTAATCCCCTGGCTGACGGCATAATCGAGTTGTGCATGGGCATCGGCTTCGCTGTTTTGTTCACCAAATGTCATCGTGCCCAACCCCAGTTGACTTATCTCCAGAGCGCTGTGGGGGATACGGTGATAATGCATAGCCGGCTTCCTTCAATAGACATGTAGACCGCGTCAGGAACCTCCCGACAAAGGAATATAAACATGGCAGAGGGGAAGCAAAAGGGGAAGAAAAAAATCAAAAAGGCCAGTAGGCTACTGACCTCCGACTGTTATCGCTCAATAATTTGCGAGACTTCGTCGCGATTGATCTGCATTTTATTGCCTGCCTGGTCGTGGTAGCTGACCAGGCCGGTATCATCGTCGACTTCAGGTTTACCGTCAGTCAGGATCATCCGGCCGTCTTTCGTCGCCATGACGTAATCACTGCTGCAGCCCGAAACGGCAAACGCCAACCCGACTGCTGAAATTAACACCGCCCATTTTTTCATCGTTATCGTCCTCATCTGGCTCGTATCAAATCATAGTGTAGTATTAACCCGTTATAGCAACAGGGTGAAGCGGTAAAATCTTAAAAACCAGGCGATTATGTTTGTGAGCTCGCAAAATAAGTAAAAAACTATGTTTTAAGTAAGAAATGACGAGCAAGCAGCGCGCCGGTGAAATTTTTTTTGAGATAAAAACCGCGCGGCAGCGTCAGTATGGGTTCGCCCATCGCGCCGATCGCCTCGGTAAGCGCTTTGCTGTTTGCCGCTTTCGGGCGCAGCTGTAACACTTCTCCGTGCCGGGCGGTAATTCGCTCGACCTGACCGAGCACAATCATGTCCATCAGTTCTTCCCAGTCCAGGCGCAGCTGATGCTCCTCTTCTTCATCCGGGCTCCAGAGCAGCGGCGCGCCAACGCGGCGTTCAGCCAACGGGATCTGCCGTTCACCTTCAACCGGAACCCAAAGCACGCGATTCAGCTTATGGCGCACGTGGCTGGTTTCCCACGTTACGCCGGTATTGCCGGTTAAGGGCGCAACGCAGACAAAGGTAGTCTCCAGGGGCCGACCCTGGCGGTCGATAGGAATGGTTTTTAACTCTACGCCAAGGGCCGCGAAATCTTGCTCTGGCTTGCTCCCGGCGCTTGCCCCCAGCCACAGCTCCAGAAGCATGCCGATCCAGCCCTTATCTCGTTTCAGATCCTTCGGGATCTTTAGCCCTGCCATCGCCGCCAGTTCGCCCAGCGAGAAGCCTGCAAGGCGCTGAGCCTGCTGTAGCAACTGGCTTTCGCTCGAAGGCGGTGAGAGCAAGGGTGAAAGCGGATGCATGACGATAACCTTTTGATTAAAAAATAAACGAAGAAACAGTCCCCTGTGGATAGAGTTTAACTTTTTCTGTACCAATATTCCATGTGTATGATTTATAGGTTTTTTTATGAATTTTCCACGGTTTCATCAGGGACGCAAAACGGGTTGTTCAAATCTGGTCACTGACAATAAACAGGATCTTACACCATGTTATCCACAGAAAAATGGGATAACTGGGCATAACCCTGACTACTGTTTCAATTTACAGCCTTGACGTGCGACGAAAATCCAAATTTCAGACAAATTGTGCCTAACTTATTGGCACAATCTGTGGATAAAACCGACGCTGTTCGATCTTTCATCAGCACGACGATCCCTGCTGTGACGATCGTCACGCTATTCTGCATTTTGTTTGTCGATATAAATATAACATAATGAAAAATATGGGTTTATGTTGAAGGCGAGAAATGGGAGGGCAGAGGCCATTTCAGGTTGTTCATCGGTAATCAGACACTTCTTCACAACTATATCCACAGAAAAGGTGAATAAAATTGCCCTTGAGACCGCACATCTGTTTATAACTCTGCGCTTATTTGTGAGTTATTCAAATGTTATTAGGTTGCAGGCCTGTAAGAGAGTGGTTTACCGCCTCACTGTAGTGTGAAACAATCATTCATATATAAGGTTTAGTTTGGGGTAGTCCGGTGATTGATGACGATGGCTACCGCCCGAACGTAGGAATAGTAATTTGTAATCGTCAGGGCCAGGTCATGTGGGCCCGTCGATATGGTCAGCACTCCTGGCAGTTCCCGCAAGGCGGGATTAATCCGGGAGAGTCCCCAGAACAAGCGATGTACCGGGAGCTTTTTGAAGAGGTCGGTTTAAGCCGAAAAGATGTTCGCATCCTTGCCTCGACCCGCAACTGGTTGCGTTACAAGTTACCGAAACGTTTGGTGCGTTGGGACACAAAGCCGGTTTGTATCGGCCAGAAACAGAAGTGGTTTCTTCTGCAGTTGGTGGGCAACGATTCGGACATCAATATGCAAACCAGCAGTACGCCGGAGTTTGATGGCTGGCGCTGGGTGAGCTATTGGTATCCTGTTCGTCAGGTCGTGTCATTTAAGCGCGATGTTTACCGAAGGGTGATGAAAGAGTTTGCAAGTGTGGTGATGCAGCTTCAGGAGATCCCGCCTAAGCCGCAGAGCGCACCTGCCTGGCGACGTAAAAGAGGTTAAGCTACGCAAATCATGCTCACCCGCTTGCGAGAAATAGTCGAGAAGGTGGCCAGCGCTCCGCGCCTCAACGAGGCGCTGAATATTTTGGTCACTGACATCTGTCTTGCGATGGAGACCGAGGTCTGTTCGGTGTATCTGGCCGACCACGATCGGCGCTGCTATTACCTGATGGCGACCCGCGGTTTGAAAAAGCCGCGGGGGCGCACCGTAACGCTCGCATTTGATGAAGGTATCGTCGGTCTGGTTGGGCGGCTGGCTGAACCTATCAACCTTGCCGACGCGCAAAAACACCCCAGCTTTAAATACATCCCTTCCGTAAAAGAAGAACGCTTCCGCGCGTTTCTGGGTGTGCCGATTATTCAGCGTCGTCAGCTACTCGGTGTGCTGGTCGTCCAGCAGCGCGAGCTGCGTCAGTATGATGAAAGCGAAGAGTCCTTCCTCGTCACGCTGGCGACACAGATGGCGGCGATCCTCTCCCAGTCTCAGCTTGCTGCGCTCTTTGGTCAGTACCGCCATACGCGCATTCGCGCCCTTCCGGCATCGCCAGGGGTGGCGATTGCGGAAGGCTGGATGGACGCCACGCTGCCGTTGATGGAGCAGGTCTACGAAGCCTCTACGCTTGATGAAGCGCTGGAGCGCGAGCGTCTTACCGCCGCGCTGGAAGAGGCGGCCAATGAGTTCCGTCGCTACAGCAAACGCTTTGCCGCTGGTGCGCAAAAAGAGACGGCGGCCATCTTCGACCTCTACTCGCACCTGCTTTCCGACGCGCGTCTGCGCCGTGAGCTTTTTGCTGAGGTTGATAAAGGCGCAGTCGCGGAGTGGGCGGTTAAAAAGGTCATCGAAAAATTTGCCGAGCAGTTCGCTGCCCTGACCGACGGTTATCTGAAAGAGCGGGCGGGAGATCTCCGCGCGCTGGGACAGCGCCTGCTGTTCCACCTCGATGATACCATTCAGGGGCCGAATGCCTGGCCAAAACGGTTTGTGCTGGTGGCCGATGAACTTTCGGCAACAACACTGGCCGAGCTGCCGCAGGACAGACTCGCCGGGGTTGTCGTACGTGATGGTGCAGCGAACTCCCATGCCGCCATTATGGTGCGCGCGCTCGGTATCCCTACCGTTATGGGGGCGGATATTCAGCCCTCGGTGCTGCACCGCCGCACGCTGGTGGTTGATGGTTACCGCGGTGAACTGCTGGTCGATCCTGAGCCGGTTCTGCTCCAGGAATATCAGCGTCTTATCAGCGAAGAGAATGAATTAAGCAAGCTGGCGGAAGATGACGTTAACCTGCCCGCGCAGCTGAAAAGCGGAGAGCGGATCAAAGTCATGCTCAACGCCGGCTTAAGCCCCGAGCACGAAGAGAAGCTTGGCAGCCGCATCGACGGGATCGGTTTATACCGTACTGAAATCCCCTTCATGCTGCAGAGCGGTTTCCCCTCCGAAGAGGAGCAGGTGGCGCAGTATCAGGGGATGTTGCAGATGTTCAACGACAAGCCTGTCACCCTGCGAACCCTGGATGTCGGGGCGGATAAACAGCTGCCGTATATGCCCATCAGCGAAGAGAACCCGTGTCTGGGCTGGCGCGGGATCCGCATTACGCTCGATCAGCCGGAGATCTTCCTGATCCAGGTGCGCGCAATGCTGCGCGCCAACGCCGCTACGGGCAATCTCAGTATCCTGCTGCCGATGGTCACCAGCATAGATGAAATCGACGAAGCGCGGCGCCTGATCGAACGTGCTGGTCGTGAAGTGGAAGAGATGATTGGCTATGCGATCCCGAAACCACGGATCGGCGTCATGCTCGAAGTGCCATCTATGGTCTTTATGCTGCCGCAGCTGGCAAATCGCGTTGATTTTATCTCTGTCGGTACCAACGACCTGACGCAATATATTCTGGCCGTCGACCGGAACAACACCCGCGTCGCCAGTATCTACGATAGCCTGCACCCGGCGATCATTCGCGCGC
>JADGIP010000532.1:0-15484 GCA_016618355.2 Astraeus odoratus | reverse complement strand
TTTCGGTATGCTGCTTCAGTATACAACCGGTAGCACTTTCCGGGACCTGTTCGCCCAGCACGTCCCGCCCGCTGGCGCGCCTGAGCTTGGGATATTGGCATAACTACCAATGAATCCATTCCCAGACGGGGATCAAAACAATTTTGCTTTGAAAAGCCAGGATCGATGACATAGTATATGCCGGGTATAGTTAAACTTGTTTCGGCTACGTTGGTAGCAATAACTACCTTGCGTGCCCCTGGAGGGGTGGGTTCAAAGACCCGGGACTGGACCTCGGAGGGCAATGCAGAGTAGATGGGAAGGATGATAAGCTCCGGGACCTTTGGGCCAAGAGCCTTCATACGCTCGAACAAGATCTCGCATGCCGTGTCAATCTCCTCCTGACCCGTCAAGAACAGGAGAACATCACCCGGGGGTTCGGAGAGATGGATTTGCATTACTGTGATGAGAGAGGCGTCCAAGTAGTCGCTTTCCGGCTCTTTGGTATATAGGATTTCTACAGGATATGTCCGACCAGGGATGGTAAAGATTGGGCACCCAAAGAAGTATTTCGAGAACTTCTCAGCATCTAGCGTGGCAGAAGTGACGATCAGTTTTAGATCTGGTCGTTTCTTGACAGCCTCTGTTAAGTCATGTAAGCTTATAGGGACAAGCCGCACAACGCACCACTTACTCTTCAGAAGACCAAATAATACATCAGTAGCGATGGTACGCTCGTGAGCCTCATCCAGCATGACAACCGAATACTGGCTGCAGAGCGGATCAATTACGCTCTCTCGCTGGAGCATACCGTCGGTCATGTATTTGATCTTCGTTTCTGGGCCGGTACAGTCTTCGAATCGAATAGTGTACCCAACTTCTTGCCCCAGACGACAACCAACCTCTTCTGCCACACGTTTTGCTACCGACATGGCGGCAACACGACGTGGCTGGGTGCAACCAATTCGGCCCCTGTCAGCATACCCAGATTCGGCAAGATATTGGACCATCTGTGTAGTTTTCCCGGAACCCGTATCACCAACAACAATGAGAACTTGATGCTAAAGTCATAGTCAGCTACTACTTCCTCTTAATAAAGATAGTGACGTACCTCTGAGATAGCCTGTAGCAGTGCATCTCTAAGTTTGTATATAGGCAAACTCCTCCGTTGTTCCTGTATGCTGAGGCTGGTTATCTCACCGTAGGTAGTGGCTTTATTAAATGTTGACTCTCTCCACTTCGGAACTTCTCCCGCTTTTTGGTCTCTCAGGTGTGATCTGAGGTCTTGAGCAAACAACTTGTCCCCATCTTTCGCCATGGGATCTAACCAAGGCGCGCTGAAGTCCCTAGCCTCAGAATCTGCTCGGTCATTAGCTTCTTGCTGGCGAAGCTCTCTTCGTTCTTTGGCAAGGGCAGCACCACCAATCGCAGCTCTGTTCAGTGAACCATCTGGAGCTTTGATGATCTTAACGGGACTAAGATCAAGCGTCCGTTTTGTCTGCCCAGCCAGGAATGGGGGCTCTTCTTCCTTTATTTCCACGTCGAGCTCTTCTTCTACTTCCGCCCGTGCTACGGGGTTGCTGAAGTCTTCGTCCAGGTCGGGGTATTCCGAAGCATCAAGGACTCCAGATGAGATAAGCTGTTTGAGTTCCCAACGTTCCGGAGAAGTAAGACGCTTGGCAGATCGCACATTGGAGCCGGATTCATCCTTCGAGCGTAGTGGAACAGCGTTTGGACCAGATGCACGTGCCGCGCGCCGCCGCTCCTCTTCCATCTCGGCCTCTGACTTGATGCGAAGGTGCGGGGTAAGGTCGCGACCAGTATCTTGGTCGACGTCCTTCATTGAAAGACTTATTCGAGTTCCAGCGATACTCATGACTTTGACCTTCACGTTCTGGCCCCTGGTAAGAAAATCCGATGCAGAGTTCGCCCGCATGCCCTGTTGAATATTTGAAACGTGAACCATACCTACGTCAAGTCAGCCCTGCGTACCAAGTCGCCATGTTACATACGTACCTTCCACCCGTCCAGCAACCCCTTCAAGTTGTACGAAGGCACCGAAATCTCTCACACCCGACACCCGACCATTGTAAATCTTGTATAAAACAGGTCTTTCGTCAAGCGGGGGACGATCTCGCCCGCCGTTCCTGTAATCACGTCTTGGATTGTAGGAACGACCTCTATCAGGGGACGGGCTACGACGACGACGCCGCGGCGGAGAGCGTGACCTCGATCTACTCCTCTGTTCCATCCTGTGCTCCCGCTCGTCATTTGCTTCTACCGGCGGCTTCTTCTTCGCAGCCCCTTCAAACTGAGCCATCATATCATCCACCTCCTGCATCAACACGTCCTTCGTGATCTCCTGGTCCGGCAGTGCAAGACCTGGAAAAAGGCGCTTCCGCTTGTCCTGTTCCGTCTGCGAGTCCGTATTCCCGTTGGTGGGTGCTTTTGACTTCTTGTGTTTAGGATGTAAGCTGAGAATCAGCCGGTCGATATTTTCGATGGAAGACTCAGGAAATGTGCTTGCGTCGATCTCCTTGAACTTCGCCTTGAAGTCAGCAAGGTCTTTGGCTTGGTCGTGGAGAGAGACGACGAATTCCGCAAGAGTTTTGTCATTGAGCCCGAAGTAGTTGTCGGTCTCCTGCGTAATTCTTGCAATGAGCGAAAGATACTCGAGGTTATACAAGTCGTCTTCCGCCATGGTGAAGTCTTAAGCAGTCGACGGGAGGTGTCAACACTGCTCAAAGTCAATACAGTATGTCTGCGCACGTGGTCGGTGTTTCCCGTTTTAGGACATGTTGAGTCAGCAATCGGGCACCATGACTTAGGGGCCTAACTCGACCTGAGTCACTTCATTTATCAACGTCTGGAGTGGGAAGAAGTGGTATCCGTCATTTCGTAGGACGCGGATGATTGGACATACCAAATGCCACTTCGTGGTGTAGGCTGAACGTCACATCAGATACTGGAGGACCAACAGAATGGCCATTGCGTGTGCTGAGCTTTAGTTGACTTCTGCCATTCAACGCGGCCGTATAACAGACATCTTGATTGCACAACAGATATTCGACATGCCCTCAGTGATGACAAAATACTGTGTCATATCAAACGTCGAAGCAATTGGTACAGGTAGAACAGATATCATACACGATACACTTTGTGGATTCCTATAGCATGCACGGCTCAAATACCTACAAGCCGTTCCACTCGAGGCCCTTCGACACCACGAACTTCGCCGTCAAGGGCAGGTTTTGGCTACTAGGTCCTACGGCGACACCATACTCCCCGCTTTCGATAACCCATCGCGAGATGACTTCCTCCCAGTAAGAAATGGCGTACTTGTCCAGTTTCAATGTGACCTTCCGCGTCTCCCCAGGTGCCAGATTTTTGACTTTATTAAATGCACGAAGTGCCAGGTTCGGGTGGGTATGGGAGGAGGTTGTGGGCATGGAGACGTATAACTGTACAACCTCAGATCCGAGAACGTTCCCAGTGTTGGTTAATGTTAGCGATGCAGTGAGACCGAAGTCCCCGTCGGCGACAGCCGGTTCAGACAACTCTAAGTCTGAATATGAGAAAGTTGTATAAGAGAGGCCATGTCTGCAGCGACTCAGGGGTTAATAGCAGCCGATGCCTTAGTGCATCAGTTACTTACCCAAAGGCGTATAGAGGACTGATGCCTCTGTGGTGGTAGTGCTTGTAACCCTGAAAGAGTCCTGTTTCGGTAACATGATCACTCAATTATCTTTAAACTTACCACGAATAAGTCTTCAGCATAACGGACCACCCCACTTTCCGAGTGGAAATGCCCGTGCGAAGGAACGTCTTCTAGTTGTTTGGGGAACGTCAGCGGAAGCTTTCCAGATGGATTCCTCCTCCCCAAAAGCACGTCTGCAATGGCATCGCCAGTGGCGTTTCCAAGGTACCAGGAATGCACAATGGCCGGTACAGAATCAGCCCAGGGAAGCGTTATCGAAGATCCCTGAGCGAAAGCTATGAGCCAACACATCACAGGCAATATCGTGGACAACCAACCGATTGAGTGACAACAATTGTATTCGGATTGGCGGCTACGACCTTGCGTATCAGCTCGTCAGTCCGACCGGGCAAGCTCAGCGTCTGCCTGTCATATCCTTCTGCCTCCCAGTCGGCATTAAGACCGACGATAGCAATAACAACCTCTGCTTCCTTGGCCGCTTGCACAGCTTCCGCAAGTTTGACATCCGGGTCCTGAACCTCTGCACCCCCGAGGCGAATACCGGGGTTGCTATCCATCACCGCTTCATCCTCGTCTCCGTCAGCAGGACCCCGGACGTTGCAGTACTCTACAAAAATGGTATGAGCAATACCTGCCTTCAATTCAGCCCGACCCCTCTCTTCCTTGGAGCCACTGTTGAAGAATGACTCGCCCCGTCGCTGCCGAGTCCAGTTATCAATCACGAGCTTTCCATCCACAAATAACTGAGAATACGTCAACAAGCAAACTCGGATGTGAATTGACCTGCACAGTTACCTTCGCCCTCCCGGCAACAGTTAATCCGAACTCGAACGTGCAGTCATGTTCCCTGGGTTTCAACTGGCCCTCGAGTTTCAAAGACCATCGTCGAGTGAGACCCGGAGGTGCAGACGTGCCAATAAACATGCGAGTTTCGTCGATCAGGCGTGTCCCCATAGGCGTAGTCAAAGGTGTCATGCTCTCGTCGCTTTCGTGTTTGTGCCAAGAACCAATCCAGCCACGTTCGCCCGATGGCGTGAAGAGCTCAAAGTCCAGTATTGGCATCTCCATGTAGGCTGTGATGGGAATGAGAATGACGACATAACTATGCACCACAACTTGACACGTACTGCTAGCCCCCTCACTATATGTTACCTCGACGTGAGGAGGTAAGGCGTTGACAATCCCGTCATACGGTGACACGAAATATGAGGGTTTCAAGGCAGCCGAACCTCCACCGGACAGAATGATAGCTTTGGCATTTCCTCCGACAATAGCAACCTTCTTAAGTCTATCAGGCTGAAGGGGAAGGCAATTGTTGTCGTTCTTGAGCAAAACGATGGTCTCTGCAGCGGCTTTTCGCATGAATTCTTTCTCCTCCTCACTTGCAACAGTGCGTTCCAATCCATCACCATCTAGGATCTACGTTTTCGTTAGTATCAGAGTAAAACTAGATATCGGACAAGTAGACACCTCCGGAGCTCCCTGCGCAGCTCGCTTCACCAGTTCCACCACTTTCCTCGCACGCTCCTTGACAGTACGAACGGTTAATTTGCGCGACGTGATAATCCGGTTCATGAGGTCAAGAGATCGCCACTTGTTCAAGCCCGGCATCTCTAAGTCAAGACCGGCGTTGATGCCGAGGTCGACACTATAGGTACCAAACCTGTGTCCGCAATGAACATCCTGCGCTTTCGAATATCGCATTTCTGTACCAGTCACTCATGATCAACCCGTCAAAACCCCATTCCTTCCGGAGGATATCCTGTAAGAGGTGCTTGCTCTCTGAGGCATGCGTACCATTGACACGATTGTAGCTAGCTTAGAAACTCAGACATGCAGTGTATTTCAGGACGATACCACGTACGCAGTCATGAAACACCACGGCTGAGCATACTTCAGGGCAAGCATAAAGGGCATGAGGTAGATTTCCCGGAGAGCTCTTTCGCCGACAACACTGCTATAGCCCATCCGATCGTTCTCCATGTCATTGCAGCTAAACGTCATCAGAGTGAGCAGAGGAAAGCGTGGAAAATAGGATGAACGATGTACACGAAGTGTTTGATCGTAGTTCCGATACCACCTTTCTGGACACCCTTCACATACGCAGCCGCAATCAGCCCTGATAAGGTGGGGTCTTCTGAATAGCTTTCAAATGACTACATTCAGCGGGTGAGTCACCAGTCCCTGTCAGCTGATATAGACAGTAACTTACCCGGCCACCCAGAGGGTTCTACGTTTAAAACGGGGGACAAGGTGAGTCTAGGCAAACCAGCCATGCAAGCCGAAGCGAAGAACAGACCTACCCTTTGTATATTACACGTCGGTGCTAGGATAACAGATGCGGCTTTGAGCTGAGCTTCGTTGGCCAACAGCTTCAAGCCGACTTCCTCGATGAGCTCAGGGTCCCATGTCGCTCCGAGCGCGGTTGCGCATGGAAGACACTTTGCTGGCGTGCTCATGAAGAAGTGATTACCCCTGATGCCTACGATCGAAGTAGCCGTCAGCACCCAGCACGTACCGTAGTGCTTGATCACGGTTGTTGCACCTACCATTTGGACCATCGCTAACCTAGATTGTACTGATGAGTGATGACCAGCAGTACAAGCAACGATGAAAGAAAACCTTGATAGAAGGCACCCCTAGCCGGGGAATAGAGTGAGTATGCCAAAAGCCAACACCCGCTGTAAGCAATATGGCTTCGTCAGTCGTCAGTTCTTCCACGATCTTGTCTACATTAGCATGAGCTACGTCTGAAGGAGGCATGATGAGGAGAAAATCTGGGGAAATACAGTGTTCTGTGAATTCTTTTCTCCTGTCATGGCTCCTATAAATACGATGTCCACGCGCACATACCTCGGCTCCATGGTCTGCAAGACACGATTATTTCCGAGTAATCACCGAGAATACTCCTTGCAGTAACATCGGCCATACCATGAAAGGGACGTCATACTTTGCGAATGCATAGCGATTAAAAAAATAAACTACCAAATCACAGGAGCAGCGACCTTCCAAACGAAAGCTCTGTACATCGAAAGCAGTAACGGAGGGGGGTCATGCATAACTCGTGCATCTGAGAAAAAAAATATATGATATCGTGATATGTACATCTTTAAGATTCGACAACACGTCTTACTATGGGGAGTCGTCTTCCGCCTGCGGGACAACGGGCTCGGGGATCCCACCTAGACGCTCGCCGTGCACGCGGAACCGGTATAAACACGTGTATTCTTCCCTTCCCCAGTTGTTCTTGATCACGAGGACCACTATTCCAAAGTCGACGCCGAGCTCGCGTATCTCGGAACGTATGGGAAATGTTTGTATGTTTGAAGGTGAAGTGGCGTCGTATGTGAAGGAAGCGAGGCGGATGTACGGCTCGCCCTTGGGCAGCATGGGTGGGTATACTTCTTCAGGAGTCTCGTCTTCAAAAGGAACACCAGCCTCTTCTGCATCTTTCCGTCGCTCTGCTTGCTGAGTAACTTGTTCTGCCTTCCATGACATGACCTTCTCAAGGTTCTCCTTTCCTTCGACGAGACCCCAAACCTCCATATCTCTTGGAGCAGTACGCAAGTCAAATGCAACCTCCTTCGCCAGATGGTCGATAGTAAAGTCGGAGATGAGGGCCGGAGATGCGAGTGCTACACCCAGTTGTCCAGAGTCGCCACTCATGGGCCAGCACATCCCGCTGTGGGTATCCTGATGCAAAGCAGTAATTGGGGAACGACCAACTTCACGTCCGTGGCCGGTCATCCAGGACAAGACGCGACCACGGAAAGTGGTCGGGCGCATTTCAAGCGTGTACGAAGTAAGGTGTGGTATAGGTCGTGCTCCAGCCGAGTGCAGTGCAAAGTCTGCGCGAGAGACGATGTCTTGGGTGGAAACACGAGTGACAGCAGAGTTGACGAGCTGTGATATCAGCGACGTTACGTCGCTACCATCGTTAGCCTTGATGACGAGACCGGAA
Organism: Astraeus odoratus; assembly: GCA_016618355.2. Classification (NCBI taxonomy): domain Eukaryota; kingdom Fungi; phylum Basidiomycota; class Agaricomycetes; order Boletales; family Astraeaceae; genus Astraeus; species Astraeus odoratus. Next base: position 7,826 of record JADGIP010000532.1, on the reverse strand, counting down.
TCGGTGGTAACGCCAGATTTCGTATTCGACCACCAGGCGGGCTTGTCAGATGACCGCGCTGGTACTTTGACGGATTGCTTGGACAACTCGAGCGCTTCCTTGACGCCCCCTTCAACAGAGCCCAAACGTTCCTCCAGCAATTTCAGTTTCTCCCGCGCCTCAGCATCATTGGTGGGCGGCGGAACAGGCGCAATGGTCTCCCGAGGAATGGACTCGATGGACCTCAGCTGAGTCTGCAGCACGTCCATCTGACGCCTCAGTTCCGTGAGTCCTTGACTAGCGGAGGTCTGGTGATGCGACTCGGCCTCCGCAGCACGCTTCGTCTCCTCGCGGAGACGGGCTTCGAGGGCGTATACCCTGTTCACAACCTCTCCATGTGCACGCGCTTCCAGGTCCTGCTGCGCTCGTCCACGTTGATGGTCAAGAGAAAGTCCTGAGAGGGCAGCTTCGATGTTTTGTAGCCGAGCCGTCAGTTCATCAAGGTTCGTAACAGGGGCGTCAGGAGCGTAATATGGTTGGTGGACAGTGCGAGATGGAAGAAGCTCGATTAAAGGATCGTAGAGTTTGAACCATGCGATGTAGATTGCAAGACCGACGAATGCGAGTTTGCTGAGGAATATAAGAGGTGCGGCAGGGATATTTGATATCAATGCAATAGGCTTCTGGAATAGCACGTCGACCACCGAACCCAGGACTCGGCCGAGCAGTAGGAAGGAGACGTTGATTGTGCGCAGAACGAAGGTTAGAGTTCCAAAGAAATACCGTATGACTCGGTTGACGAGTAAGCCTAGGAACCCCCCAACAGAGAATGAACGGGAAGGACGGTCGGAATTGTGGGTGATACCATCAACCAGTGGAGGCTCATCGGTCTCGTGTATTGTCTCAAGACCGGATGTTTCCAATCCGGATTCGATGTCCATGGAAACGTCTGTAGCAACATGTTGGGATTCTGGGGGAACCGAACCACGAGGTACAGAGTTTCTCGATTGAGGAGGGACGGAGGTTCGCATTACCGAACCTCGACTGACAGATTCCTGTTGTTGTGCGGAGGAATGCTGCGAAAGGAATGAATGAGGTGGAAACCAGGGCAAACAGGCGGACCTACTTCTTCGCTTCCACTACTGCTGCCCTCGTCTTCCTCGACCTCACCGGTCGCTGTAATTTTAGTGCCCTTCTTCCTTCTCCTTCGTTTGTCGTAGCCAGCTACTGGTAACGAAGTGAGAAGGCCGGGACCGAAATCCTTCTTCTTAGTCTTCTTTCTGCGCTTCTTTGTGTCATCCGAGTAGTTGTCGTCCGAGTCCTCCATGTCAGACGCCGTTGGACGGTAGGCTTTGTTGTCTATTGACATCCTATTCCGCCTGTGAGTATTCTTCCTAGCAGGTTGCTGAACCTCCTCCTGTTCTGCTAGGGAGCGTTCTGTCTGACGTTGAAGCTGGTATTCACGCTCCTCGGATGCGTAGTCATAGCTGGAATCTCTCCCATTGGTGGTTGCAGCGGACACATCCGCAGGTTCTGTGGAGCGCTGGCGGAGGTAAAATGACGTAGCAGACCCGAGAGCGCGCTTGGACAAATCAAGCACGGATTCGAGAGGACTCTTCCCCCGGGCACCATGTTCGACGGAGAGGGACTGTGACTGGGAGTGGTCATCGACTTCAGAATCTGACACGTGGGTCAGCGCCGAGGTCTGCTTGGATAGCGGTTTGCGGCTGGTACGTTGCGTGAGGCGGTTAGGAGGTGGCGCCAAGCGTCGATTACCGGTGGAATGGGTCTCCTTCTCGTACTCGACGGAAGTGCTACGAGGCACGTTCAAGTTCGTCTGCGAGCCCGAGGCCCAAGAGCTGTTGGGGTGGTCGGGGTGCATTTCGTACGAGCTGGACACGGCCTGGTTGAAAGCGGCAGCAATATTGACTGAGGTGTCTTTGACAGCCCACTTTTCCGGATGAAGTGTGGAGTTGAGACTTTGTTCGCGCTTAAGACGGGCGTAACGGACGAGCGCAGTCTCGTCCTGGTTGTCCGTGGGGTCCAGGTTGGGTGCTGAACGGGAAGATGCAGAAGGGGGTTTGGGAGGCGATCGGGAGCCTGCTGTTGGAGCTCTGGACGCAGGAGGGGGGCGTGGCATCAGATCAACACGACCACGCACGCGAAAAGATATGATATAGGCTCGACTCACCCGTATGCGTAAGAAGCGGGAATGGAACCGTTTGGTGGATGGAGAATGTGTGATCTCGGGTTGAAGGTGTGATGGTTTGAACCAACGTTTGGTTTATTATTGAGGAACGTGTGGTGATCGAGACGCCTGCCTTGACCTAGAGGGGTGCCCGCGAATGACATGTACTACTCCAGGGTGGCAGACGGTAAGGAGCACGCGAGGAGGGAGATTTGGTGTCAAGCACAGCTAAACACGACTGCTTTCGTGATTGGACACGTTTCCGAGGTGTGGCAATTATGTAGACGTGGTGTGTATGTAATTCCCGAACAAATCCGCCGGGCAAGAATGGTGATGGTGTCGAGAACACAAGGCGAATGTCGCAGTTCCGGCGTCGTGGAGCGATGGGTACTAAGATAAAAGGAGAGCTGGTCTGCGTGGCATAAAGGCTGTCCAAGCGCAAGGAAAACAAAGGCGCTGAGGGGACGAGAACTGTTTGTCGTTGTTTGTACCCCGCATCGTGAAACAATCAATGATGCAACCAGCACAACGGTGAGCGGGAGCGCATTGTCAGAGTGGGTTTTTATTGTCTGCTTTCTACTACATCTTTTGTCCGTGGAAATCTGCGTAGGAGTATTACTCTGTCATCTGTGATATATAGAGCTTGGTCGTCAAGACGAAATGCCTTGTTTGGGCATGTTCGTAGCAAGTCTACACAGAAAACGCATTACACATGTACACTATTAACCAGCAGCAGGCTCTTAAATCACTGCACGAGCCATTAGCACATGTCTCTTGCTTCGCTGTCGAAGAGAAGCTTACCAAGAAGTAATCTGGTACGCGCCGCGACACCAGCGGTTCTCCTGCCCGCGGAGCCGGATCGAATTGTAGGCTTCAGAGCCATCATCAGCACGGAACAGATAAGATGTGATGATTCACGAACAAACTGTATGTTAATTTTTCGTCTATCTCCATAATCGCCGCCTGGTTACCACATCTGTAACAGTAGTTTGGTGCACTGAAAATGGTGACAACATTCCGGTCCTGTCCCCAGCTGTATCCTACAACCCATCGTAGCCGACCATGTGAGCACATGACGCAACCAAGACATCGGACATAATGACGTACCCTCCATAACGAGTTGGTGTGCTCGAGCAACGAGTGTTAGACCATTGTTGTGGTTGAACGCCTCGGAAATGTCCTGCCCAAAGGTATACCCAGCCCCTCGGGGTGATATTCCCCAACCACATCTGTCGTCAGGGTCAGACCACAGCAAATCACACATCGGGCCCTCGTGGGGCACCTCTTGCACCCGATCGATAGACCGCACGTGGTCAAGGGTGTCGATAGACGGTGACAGGCCGCCGTGGAGGCAGAATATCTAGCGTAATAGGAGATCGTTTAGCGACACGGACGTCACCAGCATCCCGAAACCATGTATACGACGACGCATGACTCACTTGGTTATCGATGAGGGCGGTCAAGGGCAAGTAGTCGAACAAGTCGGTAAAGTATCGCCATACGTTCGGATTGCCATATTTTCGCAAACATTCGTCGTAGAATCCGTACACTTGTGTAATCTGTCTCGACTCGTGATTCCCTCGGAGGATGGTCACTCGATCCCGATACCGCAGCTTCAGCGCCACGAGTAGTGTCACTGTCTCCACAGAGTAGTATCCACGGTCGACGTAGTCGCCCATGAACAAATAATTGGTATCAGGCGAGTTTCCTCCGATGCGGAAAAGTTCTGATAGGTCGTGCTGTGCGCCGCCGAGGGTGACGTGCACGGAGATCAGGCCACAGATCACGGTCGAAGCCAGCAAACAACGCACAAATTGCCCGTGGATATCACCACACACGGTGACGGGGCACCGCACCGGCTGAACATTGGACTCCTCCATCAGGATCTCCCTCGTCTAGTAGCCCGGGTGCGCAAGTTCGATCTCGGTTTAGGTGGCGCATGCAGCAGAGCAACGCAGGACACTGAGCTCACCTTGTCGCATAGTTTCTTGACGTCGTTTTCCGAAAGTTGTTTACATTGGCTGAGCTGTTCGATCCAGCCGTCGACTTCGTGCTCCATGGTTCGGCTGTTGGGTTAGTTGAGGATCGCGTATTATATCGTGCAAAGGCGTACAAGGGTATTCCAAGGGACGTCACGCTTCTATCAAGGAGTGTCACGCCCGTCATCGTGTCACGCTGCTAACCACACACCACACTCGCGACGACGCGTTCGTTGGCAAAAGCCGCTTCACAGAATCATGTCCCAGATGCAAGTGCAACCAGAGGCGGTCTACGCGACAGACGAGGTGCGATTCTGTCATATCCGTGCCGGCGGATGTGCTGATGCCGGCATAGTTTGGTAGACCGTTCATCATCCTGCGCGAGCAGGCAAAGAAAACCAGGAGCCATGGCGTAGAGGCGATCAAGGTAAGCACTCCATTCGATCGGGTCCCATCACCGCCCAACACTTCTCCAGTCGCACATACTTGCCGCGCGGACCGTCGCCAACATCATCCGGACGTCCCTTGGGCCCCGAGGTGAGCCAACCCCATCATTCGCTAGTGCCCATGACGCAATGTTGCGCCAGGACTGGACAAGATTCTGATTTCGCCGGATGGCGACATCACCGTCACCAACGATGGTGCAACCATACTTAGCCAGATGGAAGTCGAGCACCAGATCGCCAAGCTCCTTGTGCAGCTATCGAAAAGCCAGGACGATGAAATCGGCGATGGCACTACTGGTGTAGTTGGTACGTGGCCGATATCACTCCCCTAGAAACACAAGCAATAAAGCGGTGAGCTTCCAGTACTTGCTGGTGCGCTACTCGAGCAGAGCGAGGCTCTCATCGACAGAGGCATCCACCCCATCCGTATTGCAGACGGTTTCGACAAAGCATGCGCTGTAGCCGTGGAGCAACTCGACCGCATCTCTGATCGCGTCCCGTTCTCGCTCGAAAACAAGGAAAACTTGATCAAGACTGCCACCACTAGTCTAGGCAGTAAAATGTGCGTACGCGTCTATACCCGTCCGCTGCCGCTCGTGTGACCCCTGCGTAGAGTCTCGAAAGAGATCGAGCGCTTTGCTCAGATCGCAGTTGACGCCGTGCTGACCGTCGCAGATCTCGAGCGGCGAGACGTGCCATTCGACCTCATCAAAGTCGACGGCAAAGTCGGTGGATCGCTGGCAGACACCACCCTCATCAAAGGCGTTCTCGTTGACAAGGACATGTCGCATCCTCAGATGCCCTCTGTCGTCAAAGATGCACGACTTGCCATCCTCACTTGCCCATTCGAACCCCCGCGACCGAAAACCAAGCATAAACTGGACATCACCAGTGTCGAAGAATTCAAGAAGCTTAGAGATTACGAGAAAGAGAAGTTTGAGGACATGATCCGGATGGTCAAGGATACAGGGGCTAACTTAGTTATTTGTCAATGGGGATTCGACGATGAGGCGAACCACTTGTTGATGCAAAACGATTTACCCGCTGTGCGCTGGGTGGGAGGTCCTGAGATCGAGGTGACGCATTTATCTTTGGTATAAGCCTATGATCTCACTCTAGCATACCCTCCCAGCTGATCGCCATTGCCACGCAAGGACGTATCGTACCACGGTTCGAGGATCTCACAGCACAGAAGCTCGGAAAGGCCGGTATCGTCCGTGAGCTGACCTTTGGTACCACACGCGACAAAATGCTTGTCATCGAGGACTGTGCAAATACCCGTGCAGTCACAGTCTTTGTCCGTGGGTCGAATAAGATGGTTGGTCTGGTTATTCCATGAGAAATAACGTCTAACGAGTGCCCAGATTGTTGATGAAGCCAAACGGGCACTGCACGATGCACTTTGCGCTGTTCGAAACCTCGTTGTCGATAACCGTGTCGTATATGGCGGTGGAGCTGCTGACATAAGCTGCTCGATAGCAGTGTCTAAAGCTGCAGACGAGGTCGGTACTCATATATTCGACAGCGCCAGTTCTGTTCACCCCAGCTTTCCCCCTCCAAAAAAAAACATAGATACCTTCAATAGAGCAATATGCAATGCGCGCATTCGCGTCCGCTTTGGATGCAGTTCCTCTTGCCCTGGCAGAAAATAGTGGCCTCTCCCCTATTGAAACCCTCGCTGAAGTAAAGAGCAGGCAGGTGACAGAAAACAACTCGCGACTGGGTATTGATTGTTCAGGGAAAGGAGAAAATGGTAAGTTGGTTAGTTCTGTGTGGTGATGGGCTGGTCCTCACTAGTTTGTAGACATGAAGAAGCAGTTTGTCTACGACCCTTTGATCTCGAAGCGGCAGCAATATCTGTTGGCGACTCAGGTTCGCGTCAGCTCACCTACATTTTGGTATTTGTGCTGACATTCGAAATGTACAGTTGGTCAGAGCAGTACTCAAAATAGGTAAGCACATCATTGTCCGATTAGTCCTGGTGGTGGGAGAGTTTATGTTCCCTTCCTCAGATGACGTGATCGTCGCTGGCGAGTCAGAGGACTAGATGACCGCTCACGACTAGCAATAGTAGTAGGGGAAATGGATGCTGTACATTTATACATTGAGCATTTAATAAAGCAAAGGGACCAACAACAGTGAGTGAGATCAGTTTATTTTTCAAGTCGCATTGCTGCTATGCGTGTTGTGGACTGTCGTGGAGGGAACAGCCAAAGTCCTCTCAGAATCTCACTTCCCTTTGTACATTTTTGGACCAACGGACTTCTGTGAGGACAAGAACAAACCCTCGTGACTCACTAATGCGAATGGTCCCAGCCTAAGCGAGACAACAGTACGCTAGTGTGTGCCCCGGTGGTCTACTATTCATCGTCCACAATGTTACATCGGTGCTTGTTGACTTACCCTCTGTATGTAGCAGAGACCGAACCAACAAGATGGCTATACTAGCCTGTGTGTAAACCTATCATCATCTTATTGACCGAGTTGCTATGTATATTGCCGTCACGATCCTGTATACGTAGTAAACGAGAAGCTCGAGATCCCAATGACCAGTACAGTAGGTGCACTTGTCAGGTGCCTATGTTGGAGTTAGGAAACGCTCTTGTGACGAACCTCATAGATAGCACCTAACCGTTTAATATTTGGAGTTCAGGATGGATCACCCTGCAGTGTATGCCACTTCGTCGCTACCAGGGCTTAGAGTCGTCTAACACTTCGCCATGAATCTTAGGCGTATCCTAACGACTGTTGCAGTGACCCTGAAGGTATAACACAGTTTCCGCAGCAGGATGCCGGAGCAACGTTCCCTGTTAGCGTACCTGGCGCACTGATCTGCACATCGGAATTGTGCTTTGCACGGGCCCCCGTACCATGTACAGTAGGACGTATAAATAAACTGGACCGACTAAATATAAATCGGACAGACATAATATTTGCAAATGAAGTGTTCTCCCTAGCGATGTTTGTTCGCACAACGGGGGGTCGTTGATGGAGGTTCTGTCCTAAGCGAGTGATGGGTGTTCCTGGTCGCCTCACACATCCTCTCTGCAGGCCAAGGTGATGGGTATGTAGTGCCTGTACACGTACGTTGTCTACAGTGAATGCATAAAATTTTCATTTGCATGGCCGGGATAATACTATCATTGGACACCAGATGTACAACGAACACCAGACGTACAGTTGTCTACAATCGCATCTACAACCTGCAACATCACAATTATTATTATTGTATGG
>JADGIP010000531.1:0-15530 GCA_016618355.2 Astraeus odoratus | reverse complement strand
TCCGCCACAGCGCGGCATACCCTGCAATATTCGCCGCCGGGCCCCGATGCTCTTATCACTCCTGACAAGGAGACCTCGCCTAGACTGACGTCGTCGTACCCCAGAGATATGAGGCTACCGCACGTTCGACACACCCAGGCGGTCGAATAGTCCGAACAGTTCATCAACCTGTCCTGTAATAGGAACGACGTGCCGTGTGCAATGAGGGCATCGCGCTCCATTTCTCCAAAACGAATACCACCCGCCCGTTTGCGTCCCTGTGGGGCAACAAGTCAGCCTCCTCAGGATAGTTACATGTGAGTGCGACGCACCTTAACGGGTTGTCGAGTGACTGGATCCACTGGGCCGGTCGTTCGTACCTGGAACTTGTCCAGCACCATGTGACGTAGTCGCTGGTAGTAAACAACGCCGATGTAGATGTCAGCTGCGAATTCTTGTCCGGTGATACCGGAATACATCGATTCGTTGCCGTAATAATTGTATCCCGCAGCAAGGAGTTGCTCTCCGAAGTAGTCGATCGCTCTGTCTTCTTCTGAGAACCTAGATAACCATGAAGACCGTACGCAATCGAGAAGAAGGACCGTACTCGAAGGGGGTGGCATCCTGTGCCAGACCATGCATTGCACCCGCTTTGCCAGCCATACTCTCCACCAACATTCCGATCGTCATCCGACTCGGGAATGCATGTGGATTGATGATGATGTCAGGCTGCATCCCACTCTCTGAGAAAGGCATGTCGACCGCGGGCCACTTCTGGGAACAGACACCCTTTTGACCGTGCCGCGAGGAAAACTTGTCTCCGATGACAGGCGATCGTGTGATCCGCAAGGTTACTTGAAGTTTTTGAAGTTCAGTATCACCGGTATCAGATCCTGCAATGTTACGTTGCATTACTACTCATTTTGTAAATAGAAGCAAGGTGCATACCAAGCAAACGGATCTTGTCAACTATACCTGGCTCGTCGCCCTTATACTTGATGAACTTGGTCCGGCCAGTGGTGTCATCGACGTAAGCAGCGATGGGATCTCCAGATTCAAGCTTGACGCCAATACTAGGTAGTCCATCTAGATCCAAGAAATTCATACAGCTGTGCTGTCGATCCCCTTCCTCGGTGCGAATGTCGCTCCCTAACCCAAAATGCAGGGTAGGCGCAGATGTCGATCTCGAAGCCCCTCGCATATCTTGTAGATCGATAACCTGGGATTTGTAGACTGTTCCATACGCGAATCCGCGTTCATGTGCAGATTTGTTGAGGATCATCGCATCTTCCATATCATAACCCGTGTAGGAAATAACTGCAACGATAGCATTGGTTCCGTTCGGGAACGCGTCCATACCATACGTGTTGTGGAGACGGGGACGTACGATTGGGGTCTGCCCTGTTTGAAGGTGGTAGAGCTTGTTATCGGTTCTGTGTTGTAGCGCCGTCGAAGGTGTTCCCATGGTTTGTTTACCCATCTATCAAAGCACTTAGAAATCAGTTGTAAATGTCGTTGCTTATACTGCCCACCTGACACTGATAGATATTACGTGGACTCTAATGTCGTCTTGTTAGCGATATCGATATGACAAGCATGCAACTCACCTGATTGAAATCGGAGAACGGTGTCAAGTTCGCAAGGATAGACAGGAAATTCGTAGGCGCATGCTCCACATGCGTCGTAATATCCGGCTCGATCTCACTAGGCTTGACAGCAATGTTCATGTACACTTGCTCAAACGATCCCACCTGGTCGTGCTTTCCATTGGCAAGGAACTTAACCGGCCGCATCATACGCGCTCGTGTCGCAAATAGGAATAAACCAGGATATTGCCCTCCTTTGCTTTCGGGTACGAATCCGATCTCAAGGTCAATTGGCACCTTATGCAGGCCCTCCGTCTTCCATACGCGTAAGTTGTCTGCTAGCTGTTTGGCAACAGCGGGTGGAGCCCAGCCAATGATACACCCGTCAAGTTGAACACTGAGATTTTTGCGACCGTCGATGGAGGACGAGAAAGCCTGCGTCATGCCGTGCGCGACTAGTAGAGCGGGGATGTGGGCGACTGATAGCGGAGCTGTAACAATGCGGCATGTTCGGGAAAGGTGGTTAAGGAGACCACATGGAGCACCGTCAGGTGTGTGGACGGGACATAGGAAACCTTTAAGTACATCAGCAACAGCCATTATATGGTGCCTATACAGACATACCCCATGCTTCGGGAAGGAGTTTTCGAACAGTTGTCGTTTTTAATTCCGCGAAGAAAGCACCACGGTGAATGCAGCGGAAATGGCTTATATAACGCAGCCAGTTCAACTTCTCAGCAACTATTGTAAAACCCGATGCTTGTTGCAGATCGAGGCCAGATGGTGAGACAAGGTTACCAGTTGCGAGGAAGTTGGACATTTTTGCGCCAACATCCCAGTTGACTTTGTTGATCACCTTATGTACGTATCGCTCTGTAGAGGTCGTGGAACACCATTTTTCGTCAAGTGTATAGAGAATACGCACTATCGAAGAAGTCGGGTGGAGGCTCCGCCTTGCGCACGTCAGCGGCTATTTGATTGCGGACTTGGTTGAGTGCCTCTTCCAGCCGTTCCTTGATGATCATGCCATATAAGTACCCTGGCAACAGGACCTCCTGGTGCTGAGGTGAATCTGGGTTGTCCGGACAGGATGATCCAGAAAGTAGACTATAGAGTTTGCGTAGCATGAATCTTGGTAGCGGGCCGTCAGTGCATGCTTGGCAAAGGTGAACACTCAAGAACCTACACCAGCATACGGAATTTGTCGCGCGGCTCCCGGAGGTGGACCAGAACCATTTTTTGAACGAGCCATGCTCCCAGGGCGCGGTTGTTCCAGTCTTCTGGCATGCCCAGGACTACACGGAACTTGTCGCCCAAATATTCAAGACATTGTTCTCCTGTGTACAGACTAAACATTTTGAAGCTGCGTAGCAATAGTTCTACGCGGTCTGTCAGGAAGGTGTTTTCGTAATCCTGCATCATGACATGCTCGAATATCTCCCGATCAGATGCGCCAATGAGGGCTTTTAATATAAGCATGATAGGAATGACGTATTCCTGCTTTCTCCAGCTAAACCGTAGCATTGCACTACCATTGGAAAGGTAATGAAGGGTGTTTGTCACACTCGATTGGTCTGGACGGACACAACGGATTTGAACGGCATATTGAGTGTAGGAAGGCCCGCGGCTGGTGAAAGATGGTCGAATGAGAGAGATAACGTGATGTCGACGAGGAAGGATGAGGTAGCGGATCAGCCTTTCATTTCCGTTAATGACAAAGTATCCACCGAATTCTTCAGGTTCCTCGTGTTTACGCACGAGCTCTGCTGACGATAGATTACGAAGATTGCAGCGTATAGACTAATAATGTCAGTGATCGACAGTTATGCCACGAAACACTGCACGCACTCGAACCATAACAGGCACGAGGCCACAATCGCGCAAGATGCATTCCTGTACACCACCTTCGCCGTTGATCTTCCAACAGATCTTGGCTTGCATTCGACCCTTGTAAGAAGTCATTCGTTCGCGAGCCTGCCAACACGTTAGACCCGGATTGAATGCGTGTTACGAAGAGCAGCTGTGTGCAATTAAATGACGAGGTCCGTGTGCATGAATACCCACCTCAGCAGGAAAAACCTTTCGTTCTGTGCTCCATGAATCACGATCCGGCACCCTCGGAGGTGCTATTGAAACTTCATCTATCCAAACTGATAATGATACCAACATATGAATGGAGACATATTCGCGTCTGTGGGTTACTCACTGCTCATACGATTACCCCAGCCCGTCTCGCCACTCTCTGTGCCCACCTGCCCACTGCCATCAAATACAACACGTTCTCCGATGTCCTTAATGCCTAGAGATAGCAATCCCCGGCCGTCACCATCACCCTTGGGTAGGCCAGAGTCGTCAAAGAGTGCATTGAAGGACTCTATGTGTGGTGTCACGAACTCGTTGAGGATAGGATATGTGGATGCATTTTTTGGAGGGTTCCTGAAAGTCTTTTCGCGTTCGACGGTGTTAAACGTCGGTTTTCGTCTTGATCTTCCTGACCCGTCCAGCATGGGTATCACAAGTACTTCATACACAATCTGTTGGTCCAATTTTTGTTTGGCAGCAAAAAAAAAAAAAGATGGACAAGACTAAATTACTGTGGGAGTGATATTCCTAATCTAGACGAATTCGGAGAGTAAAAATATTGAAAGTCCGCGTCTTTGGTCATTTTGCTGTGAGCGTTGCGGACGCCTGCAACGACGAGGACGCGGATCTTGCTGACAATGTTTGGGTCGAACTCGGTGCAGTCATCGTGGGCCAACCCCCAGCAGAATCAGCAGCAGCAGCAGCCGCAGGGCACATCCTTTGGCCAGCCCAGCGCCTTCGGAACCGGAGGAGGTAAGCACAAAGTCACTTTACACGAGTCTTTCCCATTCGATTCCTATAAATCATCATGTCCGAAACAGCTTTTGGCTCAACCAACGCCTTTGGCCAGCCCCAGCAGCAGCAGCCTGCCAACCCAATGTTTGGAAACCTGGCCACCAGTAATACTGGCGCGTCCTCATTCGGTATGTTTGAAAGCTTTGTGTTTTTCTGGCATTGGTTGAGCAATAATGTACCACACCACAGGTGGCTTTGGACAAAACACGACGCAACCTGCAACGACAAGTACCTCTGTCTTTGGTGGAGCGAAGCCTGCCACCGGTTTTAGTACCTTTAGTGGAGGCACTCCTGCATTCGGCGGCGGTACGGGAACCTTTGGAAGTACTAACACCACAAGTGCTACGGGGACAAGTCTTTTCGGGTCAAATACTAACACTAGTGGTGCGTTCGGCAGCAGTGGCGGGATTTTTGGTCAAAACAAGCCTACGGCGACTGGTTTTGGGACGACACCAGGTGAGCACCCGTGCTAGAGTGCTTGGGCAGTTTCTTGTGGAACTCACTTGGGGCAATAGGAGCAGGTCAAGATGGTGGAGTGGCCCCGGTGACTACTGGAACGGCTGGTACTCCTTTCAGCGTTTACAGCGAGAAAGATTCGTCTACAAGTGCTCATCTTCAATACCAAACTATAACGGCAATGCCAGCTTACCGAGGCACATCGCTAGAGGTGCGTTTTTGGCCGCTTAGTCATACTCATGCACGAGTCGTTAACCATATGATACAGGAGCTGCGAATGCAAGACTATCAACAAGGTCGGAAAACAGCTGGTGCATTTGGCCAGTCATCCTTTGCAGGCCCCACTACGCAACAAACTGGTCTATTCGGTGCACCCGCTACTCAACAACCTGCGACAACCTCTATCTTCGGTGGCGGCACGGCTGGCTCGTTCGGGACCCCTGCACAACAACCCGCAACAAGTACCTTTGGGTTTGGCCAGCAGAACCAGCCCGCAGCTGGCACGGGCACGAGCCTATTTGGTAGTACTTCCGCTTTTGGTCAGCCGCAGCAACAGCAACAGCAACAGCAGCAGCAGCAGCAGCAACCAACACCAGCCTTTGGAACATTCGGGCAACAGAACCAACAGCAGAACGCTGGTGGCCTCTTTGGTGGCGGAGGATTCGGCCAGAATAAACCCGCGACTGGTTTTGGCGGTACTGGTTTCGGGACAAGTGAATGATTCCTGTAATAGATCTGATAACATCCTAATGGGACCATCCTATTTAGCCGGCAGCGCGTTCGGCACCACAACCCCCAGTGCCTTCGGTCAACCAACGAACCAACCTGCCACTAGTACAACTACGAGCATCTTTGGTCAACCTCAGCAGAACCAAGGCACAACAGGATTTGGTGGGTTTGGTGAGTTTCGTACAGCGAAGGGACCGTGTATAGGCGCATTTCTTAAATGGTGGTGTAGGTACCAATCCTGCAGCCAAACCCTCGATATTTGGACAGCCTGCTCAGACTTCCGGGACAACAGGAACTGGCTTTGGACTATTTGGAAACCAACAACAGCAACCTCAGCAGCAGCAGCAGCAACAACAACAGGGCCAGCAGCCGCAGCCAGCGACGAATCTATTCTCCGGCACAACTACAACCGGGGGTCTTTTCGGTCAACCACAGCAAAATCAGCAGCAGCAACCCCAAACCGGAGGCCGTAAGTCGCTTTTCATCGTGTTCATTGCTTGTGATCCTTACCCTCCTAACAGTGTTCGGCAACACCGCAGCTCAGCCTTCAGGAGGTAGCCTGTTTGGTAACACTTCAGGTACTGGTACCAGTTTGTTTGGAAACACACAACAGAACCAAGCACAACAACCCGCACAAGCTAGCAATCCGTTCAGCGCTGCCAAACCTGCGACAGCGGGCACTGGTCTTTTTGGCAGTGGTACCACCTTCGGACAAACAGGAACCACTACCACTGGCACAGGCCCTCAAGGGGCCAGTATATTCGGCCAACCCCTGGGACAAACCCCGACCACCCAGCCCGCTACGGGCGCCACCACTTTTGGTACTTCGATCTTTGGCCAACCTAAACCTGCAGCCCCTGCTATTAATACCACTGCATCGACTGGTGGCCTTGGCACCTCCTTATTTGGCAATACAAGTACATTGGCCTCTTCGACTGCTACACCGAATGCACAAGGCATACTCACAGCTTCTATTGCCGAACCCATAGCGGGCAACCTACCCATATTTTCTATGCTTCCCCCCGGACCGAGAGCCATCGCTATTGACTCACAACCAAAAAAGAAACCTGGTTTTTTTGTGGACGTACCGATGCGTTCCCCGGTGCCTCGGATCCAGCTGGGATATACGCCTGCCAACTCAAGACTACGAGGATTTAGCGCAACGGCTTCTGCATCCACACTTGGTGGGCCAAATGGTACGAGCCCGCTATCACTTTCGTTGGCAAACGGGAAGAGCGGATCTCTATCACTGAGTCGGGTGGATGGTCCCAATGGCCTTGGTAGCTCTACGACAGCAGACGCCTTCCTGCGCAGCGGAAGTCCAGCGCTTGGAAGCGGTGGCAGGCAGAGCGTAAAGAAGCTGATTCTAGATAAGAAAGTCGAACCTGCGGATCTCTTCAGTAAGTCTGCGTCAGGGCGTGCGAGCCCGGGCCGGGTCACATTCAGCCCTGCGTTGAGTCAAGCTGCACGAGAGAAGGAAATAGCACGGGAGAAGGAGGCCACAACCACTGCTGCCGCGACGTCTCCGCAGAAGGAGGGACCAGCAGCCTCAATCCACAAAACCCCCAACCGTTTCACCGCCCACACTCAGAGTTCGCTCAACCTTGGCGAAGCGTCGCCGTCGGGCAGGAGCAAAGGTGCTGTTCCGAATGGCGCCGGACCAACTCCCCTCCAGCATGGCGACTACTGGGTGAAACCTGATTTGGCGACGCTCAAGAATTCTTCTTATGATGAACTGCTTTCTTTCAAGAATTTGATCGTTGGACGTGTTGACTACGGCGAGATGCAATTCCTGGAGCCAGTCGATCTCACAGGGCTGCCGAAGCTTGGTGCGCTACTTGGAGAGCTCGTCCGGTTCGACGACAAGGAATGTAGCGTGTATCCAGATGGTGACGACGCTGACAAACCGGCTCCTGGATCTGGGCTGAACGTACGTGCACGGATCACGCTACTTAGGTGCTGGGCAGTGGACAAGGGCACCAGGGAGCCGATTAAGGACGAGAAGGATCCACGGCATGTGAAGCATGTGAAGCGGTTGAAGTCTATGAAGGATACGCAGTTCGAGAGCTTCGATATCAAAGAGGGGAAATGGACGTTCACGGTGGATCATTTTTGACTACCATCGTTGTTTGTTCATTGGTCCTTCCTGCAATGTCTTCTACTCATTTCTCATTACTATCAACTACCGTCTTTCTTATGTTCGGCTGTGTCTGATGAGGCGGACACGTATTTGTGTGTCATTTATGCACGCGCGATCAGCCTGGGTTGGTGCTGTGCGTGAAAGAGCAGTGATGCCCAATGTCATTAGTCTAGCATGTAGATACAAGCACTTAGTTATGTCCCGTAGTTAGTTATTTGGATAATGGTCCATTCATGTACGGCTGGGATGGCTCCCACATTACATACGAAATGAAATCGATGTCGTCATACCTTCCAGTCAGGTGCTTAAGTCGATTCTCGAGTTCACACCACTGCTTTATCGCCGCTCACCACCTTCACCCTGACCGTCAGCCATGCAGGTTCGGGCTCCTAGCACTCCAAGACACCCGGCGAACTGACACCTTTCCTCAGCTAAAATTCAACGATGCACAAGATGCAGTACTCAGGGGCGCCATCGAGGGCACTATCGCGGGCTCAGGTATCACGTTCCCAGCTATGTATATCATGAACCGCAGATGGCCGTACTTCCGCTCGCTGCCACCCCAGCTCAAGGCACTCGGTGCTGTCGTCATCATCCTTCCGATGATGACCATCCGAGCAGAACATAAAATGATCGAGTTCGAGCGCTCACACTGGTGGGTGATGCTTGCCGCGCTTTCCTCTGCTAGTCACCTGGAGCTGAGGATGTTTCTATAGGGACGATGCGAACAAGTATGCTGTCGAACGTCGCGCACATGAAGAACGTCTTCGACGGGTGGATCTCGGCCTGAAAGATAGGTTCGGGGAATGGGCTGCGCGACACAAGTTGGGCGTTGTCGTTGGGAGCTGGGCACTTGCGATGACCGTTGCGGGGGCTATCATCATGCGTGACCCGTGCGTCCCCTAGGTCTGCCCATCTAGACGCGTGATGACCTTCTTATGCGATGCACGGTGAACCCACCATGGAACGCCTGGTGACCCCATAGCAACCTACCTGTGCGGCACAAAGTAAGCAGACAGCCTCCGATAGCCTAAAACACACGTTTAGTGGGTCACTTCATACTTACCTGCGTCAGGTGGTGCAAGCCCGTGTTTGGGCCCAGGGGCTAACACTGGGCGTCATCATTGCCACCGGTGCACTTACCCATTCTCAGCGTGCGAAAGCGGCGGAGCTGCGCAAAGTAAGGATCATCCAGGGTCTGAAAAGTAGGAAGTGAAAGCTAACGGTGCTGTTACACACCACCTAACACCGATCCAGTATGGAACTGACCATTCATGGATGGACGTGGTGCGTGTTTGACTTGCATTCGGCATATGTTTCTGAGCCTAGGTATCTGAATCTAGCTGGAAGACCAGCGTAAGGTCCAAGACCGCGTCCAATCAGTGTCAGATTGAAATGTGAGACAACTGTGAGTTGATGGTGATATCGAACGCTGTACATGCCTTTTAGGGAAGTTAGTGTGACGTTGCGAAATCAAAACATCTGCCGCTATCAGACACTGGAGTGTTCCGGGTTCGTTTCTCTCCATGACCAGCGCTTGCCATATAGCGAACAACGTATCTCTTGTATTGTAGTAGCTAGTCAACCATGGTATGCATGACTGTCCTGACCTGCTTCCCGTTAATTTTTTGGACCGTAATTGTCTCATTCAATCCGAATTTCGTGTGACGGTTATGTACGTAACTTACGGATGGCAGTGGATACGCGGATCGCGTCAAATCCTTCTATATTCATAAAAAAAAACATGCGGTATATTAGAGCATTGTCGAAGCAGGAGTATAGGACAGCTTGGACATAATATCATGAGATAAACTAGGTGCTATTGTGAATTAAGCCACGAGGCTGCATTGTAAATGCAGTGGCGGGGATTCACAACGGTCGCATACACCTTATGCTCCATAGAACCGCCATGCAAAGTAGCCACCCAACAAAGCTAACGGGATGAAGTACATCATACTAAAAAGACACATGGTAAGCGACTAGCACCGCATGGCAAAGGACACGGGAGTACGCACTTGGACCCCGTCTCCACGGCATTGTGAACTACAGGGTTGGGTGTCGTTGGTTTGCTCGAGCTGAGCTTAAGTTTCTGTACGACCATTAGCTTCGGGATCGCTATAGGAGACATAGGAAGCTGGACATACACTGTCCTTCTCGAACTCGCCAATAAGCATGCCCGGGAGAAGATCCCGTGCTTCGTCCGAGTGGCCGACGTCCTCGAAGGCGTCCGTTGCATCTTTGCCTATAGTTACACGTCAGCACTTGATGCCAGGTAGTTACCGGAAAACGTGCCACATACCGGCTTCAGCGAGTATGACCTCGTCACCTCCTGGGTGCTAAATGGCGACCAAGGCGTCAACAGCTGTAAGTAAACGCTTAGAAGTGTCGAAGAATACCTCGTCGATGAACTTGGTGACGTCGTACACTGCGGACATGTGAGCGTCTGGAAGAACTAGGTCGACCCTGGACACATACCCTTTTCGTGAAGGAGAACGTAGAGGGATTCCTTCGTGTTGTTAGCCTTGAGCTCCTCGTAAGTGACGACCTTGGCCATTGTGCTGAGCTCGGAAAGCGGAAGATGAGGGAAGAGGTGAGAGAGGAGAGGAAGCGAGCAAAGTAATCGGGTTTTCAAATACGCGGACAACCTCAACGAAGAGGGTATATAAAAATCCCGGAGGTTTCCCACCCTCGTTTGGCTGATGTTACATACACACAACAGCACCGCTGACAGTGATGGAGGTCGTCGAACACACCTAACACTTCCCATCTTTTTCACTGATAAAAATAATTATATTTCGCTACACGAATCATGTCCGCAAGGCTTAGTACTCGAATGACCATGGGCGTTACTGCACGATAGGACAGATGGACATTCAAGCGTGGACCAAGCACATCCCACAATACCGTAGGTTGATCTGCCACTTCTGCCAGTAAGAAACGAAAGCATTGCCAAGCTGTGTCCCTAGGCAAAGGCGAGTGGGCCATCTCTCCTGTACGACGATGCGCCGGTCCATAAAATCGAAACTGATAAACTGGCGATGGTCAAGATCTGTGACGAATGCGAGCCACAGCGCACACCAAACATCTGTGCGTATGCGACTTGCATACGTCACGGCGTCGACACTGGAAGGCATGATGAACAGGAATATCGTGTCGTCGGAACAAAAAGAAAAAAGAAAACACACGCTGGTGTGTCATTTTAAAGCTCCGCCAAGATGATTGGCGCTCCGATCCGGGCCGAACAGCATTAGACTCCCCCTTGTACGTTCCCACACGCGGCCACCTTCTTTGACAGCACCTTGCAAGCCTTCTTGTCGTCATTCTCGTCGCCTCTCGCCATGTCGCTCAACGACGAGCAGGCCGACATCCTCGGCGGGCCTCTCCTACAAAAACCCCAGAGCGGGCTGTTGGCCATCTTTTCTCGTGTACAGGTCACCTTCAAGGGAGGCGCAGTGCTTGTTATATGTTTCTTGGCATGGGTCGCTTTCATCCGCCTTCGCGAATACGTTCGGAGAAATCGCGACCTAAACTACAGAAAGTATGGGTGTAGTGGGCTCCATCGACATTTTTTTTGTCCATCTAACGGCTCTCTCTTTCAGGGCGATGCGCAGAAAACACGGTATTCCTGACACAGACTGTCGACCATTTGCAGTGGCCTACGCAGCTGCCAACCGCGCGCGCGCAGACCGTGAGGCGAGAGAACGTAATAAGCTAGCAGGTCATGTTCCATCGGCATCGGGTCATCATAAACCGGGTGGCGAACAGCCCCGCAATGCACCAGTGGACGCGCCGCATGGTCAGCCCCACCAGCTGAGAAGACGGTTACCTGAATCAGTCGGTGAGACCTCGCAAGCCATCTTTTAGGACTCGAACGTGGCTAATCAGATCATTTCATATCCCTCCCCTTTCCATTACTCCACCGTGGGTCCTCTAGATCCGCGTGGAGCAGTTCCTCTTTCAGATTATCAACGCACAGGAAAACGCGGTCCACTGCAGGAGTCTAAGCGCCCGGAAGCAGATCCGTTTACCTTCGCGGAGCGGTATCACCCTAACAGTCGCTATTCTCGAGAAGAGCCCGAGTTTATTCGCGAATCAGTCTCACCGATTAAACGGCCGGGCGCTCGGCGCTTCAGCAGAAAGCACCTCCGTACAAATGGTGACGCTACAGAAGAATCTCGCAAACGATCGTTTGCCGCAGAGAGCGATGATGAACCAGACAACATCAAAAAGTCGCGCATAGATGGTGAAGAACTTATTGATGGCGACGAGGAAGCTGATTGGTACGCTCAATATGGCGATCCGCGCTCTGACCGAAATCCTGTGGCATCTTCGCCCAATGATCGCGCATACACCAACGGTCACTTCAACCATGAAGTAGACGAACAAGCCGATGAGATGATGGAAGATGTCGATGACGAGATCGTGGAATTACCATCTATACCTCGTGGCAAGAAGCGCGATCGGGCGGAGGCTGGCTCTACATTCGGCGCTGATGATGAAGAGGATGTCCAGAACGAGAAATCCACCCGTCACAGGAAACGCCGATCGGTGTCTAAACGTAAGGGTGAAGGTCTTATGCGAGGGAAAAAGAGAGACCGCGAGCTTGAATCGCCGGAGAGTGATGGTGAAGGCGATGTCGCGCAGGGCTCAAAGAGAGTTAGCCAACGTACATCGAGAAAGAAGAGGGGTAAGGGAACTACCTCGGACGAAGCCGGGAGCGATGCCTCTGTGGACGACTCTACGGTATCTAAAGACCCTCTATGTGATGGTCGTAAGATCGGCGAAGAATGGGAAACTGATGGTGTCCGGTATAAGGTCGGCGATAAGGGCGAGCGGCTGCGCCTTACCCTGGTCAAGAAAGCTCGGAATAAGTATCATATGGTATGTCTATGCGATGTTGATGTGTTTTTTCCAGCTAATCTGACCCCTTCACAGCCTAAGGACTCTCACCATCCTGACAGAGCTGCGGCCCTTGAGATCTACGTCGAGACATGGATGAATGAGGAGCAATACAAACAAGCGGAAGGACAGCATGAGTTGGTTTGGCAAGATTTACCATCTACCGAGGGATCGAGGACGCCCGAGGTCTCAGAATCCCCTACGAAGAGTGGCAAAGATCTTCTGTGGGATGCTGTGCCGGGCAGCCCCGTTTCTCGTCGCCCCTTCCGTCAGTCCCTCACGGCAAATACCACTATCCGTGTAAATCCCTTCCAACAAGTTCAGCAGCAGCCCAACCTCGGTCGTCGCGTGGCCTCACCCAGTGCTTCTGTGTCTCCTCGTTTGGGGGGGCTCACTGATAGCCCTACGCGCTCCGTTTTTCGCGGGTTCTCTAAATGGGAAAAACAAGATCGCGAAGCAGAGGCGATGGCCAAGATCCGTGCTAAGATGCAGGAACAGAAAGCGCAGAGTGAACCTGTCAAGGCTAGCCAACCACCTACTAGTACCGCGTCTGATACTAGTGCGAAGACCCTGACCGTTCCAACCATCACATTGACACCTGCGTCACCTTCACCTGTTGAATTCAAACAAGCATCGACAGAAATCAAGGCTACACCTTCGTTCTCTTTCACTCCGCCTCCTGCCACTTCGACGGAATCAAAGACTGCCCCTGCTAGCATTACTACACCCACTACAACGCCAGGGTTCTCGTTCCCTTCCACCTCTGCACCTACTACTGCCCCTCCCGCTCCACCCACTAGTACTTCTCACCCTGCCCCTAGTGCACCAGCAACAACAGTTTCCTCTGCCCCTCTATTCTCCTTCCCACCACTCACTCAACCTTCTCCCTCTGCTACTTCTGCTACATCTACGTCTACCACAGCATCATCGTCTGTGCCTTCTATTCCCAACTTCTTTGCGAAACCTGCTCCGTCCACTGCCTCCTCTGCGATACCCTCATCTACAACTGCCTCGCCTTTTACCTTTGCTGCTCCAAGTCAGACCCAGCCCTCTGGTGGAAGTGCTTCGCAAACTACGGAAGCGCCCAAGGTTCCTACTTTCTCGTTTGCCAAGCCTAGTACCCCAGCTGTACCAGCGACAACTACCACTCCTCAAACCACTTCTGTGGGTAGTAATGCACCTATACCGGCTTCTGTCTTTGGGGTGACACCTGCGAAGACGGATGCCACTGCACCGTCTACGAACGCGCCGTCTGAATCGAAGTCCTCCGCACCGCCCTTCGTCTTCACTGCCACTCCCTCCTCAACCACAGGTTCTGCCACACAAGCGGCACAAGCAGCACCACCTCCCAAGTTTTCATTCGGACCTTCGTCCACTGGCTCGGCGTTCTCTGCCGCTGCTTCTTCCAATGCTGCTGATAACAAGCTGAAGTTCACATTTGGCCCACCTACAACTGCTGCTTCAGGTGGTCCTTCATCCGCTTCCGCTACTTCCACTAGTGAGGCCAAGAAAGAGACAGCTCCCGCTTCTATATTCGCTGCTACTGGCACGAAGGACACGACTTCCAAGGTATCATCTTTCGGTGCTCCTACGTCCGCTTTCAGTGGTGGCTCACTGTTTGGTGCTCCACCTTCGATTAATACCACCGGGAAACAGGCAGATGCACCAACATCAACAACAGGTGGTGATGCCAGTGCCTCATCAGAGTCAAGTTCCATCCCCAAGCCTGCTTCAGCATTTGGAACTCCCACCAACGTGTTTCCGAGCGCGTCTGCTGGCTCTCTTGCCACGGGGAGTACGGCACCTGCAAGTAATACACTTCTGTTTGGGAACCCCGCATTGTCATCATCATCGAAGATCGCATCTTCATTTGGTAATACTGGCTTCGGCACCTCTGGCCCTACCTCCACGTTTTCGTTTGCAAAGAAGGACGACAACACTGCATCTACATCCACAGCAGCGGCTAATAATGCTGGCGCTTCGTCGAAGCCTACATTCTCGTTTGGCCTGTCGAATAGTACTTCCTCGCCGTTTACTACTGCTGCATCTGGAGAAAACAGTACTTCGTCATCATCTTCTACTGCGCCCAAACCTACATTGCCGTTCGGTGCTTCATCAGGTATCACTACGTTCCCCTTCGGCCATCCTGTGCATTCCGGTACAAAGGACGCCTCTTCGACGTCCGGTAGTGATGCAGCGCCGAAGCCCACTTTCTCGTTTAGCACGCCATCTAATACTGCTTCAACCAACAACGCAACGTCTAATACATCTAGCAGTACGCCGTCCAAGCCAATGTTTTCTTTCGCACCTCTGGCGAACACCACCGCTCCCGTCTTTGGCCAACCATCATCTTCTGGCACATCGGAGACCGCCAACTCGACTTCCTCTACTACAGGAGGCGAGGCGCCGAAGCATGCGTTCTCATTTGGTGGCGGCAGCAATACCATACCTGCATTTGGCCAACCGTCACCCTCGAGCACGTCTGCTGCAAGCACGGACGCAGCACTTAAGCCGGCATTTACGTTTGGTGGATCATCAGGCGGTCCTGCGTCTGTGTTCGGCCAGCCTTCGTCATCTGGCGCGTCCGGGACAACCGGTACGGACTCAGCATCGCAGGCGCAGTCTCCATTCGGCAAGCCGTCAGGCATGACGCCGTCCGCGTTTGGCTTTGGGAATACGTCTGGAAGCACGGGGTCCGCGTTCACCTTCAACAAACCACCCAGCCAAAACCAAAAGCAGGAGCAGTGATGCTGTCGAATTCACGAATGCATAGAATGTACTGTTGAAGCAGAATAAGAACCCCAAGCACTTCATAATTGGTCCTACTGCGATTATCCTCGACGAGAGGACTACGTAGTGTCTGC
>JADGIP010000530.1:0-15553 GCA_016618355.2 Astraeus odoratus | reverse complement strand
ATATTGTGTACTTTGACATTTACCAATCTAAATATAGGTGTGATGACCAATACCCTGCAAAAGGGAAAAAAAAAAAGATTGTCCAGAAACTGTAGGTGGGCCAGCCACTAGAGCGCCGGTGACCGATTGGTATTCCACGAAAGTACCTATTAAAATGGTATAAACATCTTTACCAGTCTATAACATCGTCTAGAATGCCTTTCTTTAGATTTTCCAGTTCTATTACATGTTTACCATACTCACGCTTATTGACTCGTAGCTAGAATAGGATGTAGTAGTTCAAAGGCCTTCCTCTTGACCCATCACACTGTCCCAACTGATTGTACTACCGGGCTCTCCCTCGCTTGGTATCCAAATACGACCGGGTGGCATCTCTGCAATTTCAAATCGAGACATGCATTGACGGGGATGCCACTGTTCGAGATATGGAGGTACTCATAGATGCGCCCCAAACTAGAAATACCAGTCTTTTTCGGAGATTATCACCCTTCTCCATCTATTGGGTGGTTCTGCGCAGATGCACTTATTGCAGATACCGTTTTGTTGAGCACTGCTTATGACGATCTGGTTGACGGAATATTACACCTGTTTGACTGCTGCTGTCCTCAAGGATTGGTCATACCAACAGTAGTTACGTTGCACTCATGAAGCAATTGCCGTGGCAGGGGTTCTTTGAATAATACGAGCCGGATTGCTAACACTGTCGATATGCAGGAAGGCGTCAGTAATGGTCCAGCAAAAGTCGGCAAGTAACCACCAGAAAGGTGATAATGTGAACCAATGCAGGAGTCGAGGTATGGCAACAGTACTCTGTAGATCAGATATCCAATCACTGTGAATTTACCTCAATTCACTTTTATCACATTTTACCTGGAAGGAAGGTGAATTACCAGGTGAGGTGAAAATGAATGGAAATCCAATTATCTAGTGGAGACCTGATGAACAAGGGAGTATAAATGGTGTGGGCAGATGAAATATCTAGGTAAACTCTCGTTTACATCCAGGTGAAAATCTTGGGGAAGGATATGTGAATCACTCACAGATAGATAGACAATGTAAAGGAACGTCTACCCATCAAACAACTCGACATGCACAGGCCGCATTGTAGAATCGTTGTCCGGAATCTTGCGAGACGTGCTAATCTACAAAGACCGCAGAGCTGGAAGCCCCACGTGCTAATAACAAGATACCTTAGAGCCTTCCTGTGAAGGACAATATATTGAACGACATGGATTAGATCCAAGGTGAATCTCTCACCCCAAGCAAGCGGTAAAATTAGATCATCCTCAGTAAATCCAATCTCCCTGAGCTGTGATACCTAAAAACAAATGTTCCTCATACAGAGGAATAGACAGATATCTTGCCTTACGATCAGCTGGTACCTCGACATCAACCCGAAGTCTTCTGCAAAATAGGTTTGAACTATTTTCGTGTCCCCATAATGTTCATCCTGTGTGTATCTGCAGGGTCATCCGGTGTACCTCTTCTTAGCATCTTTGATACTGTTGTGCTGGTCTGGATATCTCGTTGTGTTCTTGCCAACCCTTGCACTATGCTTGTCGGGGGGCAGTTTCTCCAGCGAGAGACCCCTACTTTTGTATTTCACAGGGCGATCATTTATCTGGATGATAATCTGGAAATAATTGCGTCTGCGCACGCTTTCTCCAGAAACACAGAGGAACATGCCGAACGCTATGATCAGCCACTGGACGTCTTAAATGTCGAGGAAGTGTCTGCTGTGCGGGATGAATAAGTTTTTCCTTGCAATATTGAAAGTGCCAAAGTGGGTCGTAACAGGGAGCCTAGATTGTATTGTCCTGCTTTTTTAATAGCACTTTACATGACATCGATTTCATAGGTTCGCACCTGGCAGATCGGAAGGACATCGGTAGAACGTCCGTCGTCGATTGATGAAGGTAAGATCTGCGAGGCTGGTTGGCTATTTCAGTCAAGGTCGGACAAACAGAACTATGGAGCGCACTGTCAAAGATCACCATCAGGAGTAGCGTTTGCTTGAATGATGGTCACTAAAACTCGGTGCAACTATTGCGTGCACATTAGCCATCTTGAGTTCCTTGCAATCCCGGTCCTGCACTCTTCACCCTTACGCTTGGTTGGCTTGTCATGCTATGGGATGTTGAGTTGGACATTTGACGTACAAATGAACGGGTGCGATCCAAACTAGCTAAGTGCTACAGTAAGTAGTTCGAACGGTTTGCTGGCAACGCGGCCATCTTGCACAGCCACCCAGCCGGGGTTGACCGTGGCAGGATGACCTCCGCTGGGCACTCATCCATCAGCCAGTACTACTACTATACGCAATATGACCACCACTCTCCGGTGTCTTTCCATGACACCAAGGTCATCAAGAACAGCATCACGATGCCTGTCGATGTCAAGTGTGTTGCGTGAGGAGGCTCTGGCCACATCCCCCAACCTTGGAGCTGTATCAAGTCCCAGAAAGCCCGTGGGTGGTTTCCGCGGAGGGTTCGGTGTATTTCGACATCTCCTGTATTTTTTTTTACTGATTTCTCGGACTTCCAGCATTATAGGGTTCTTATTTGGGTTTTCGCTAGCCTCTGCGTTTGCCGCGTACCATTTATTGGATGAGTACAAGGCCGCCTCGGCGGCCCTTCAAGCTAGCGTTCAGGAATTACAAACCAGCACAGAGAAGGTATTCCTCTTCCAGTAGTGTCTTCTATATGCTGAGTAGGCCCTTCAGGTATCGGCTCATGTACGACGAATAGAAGCCGTAGAGAAGGACCTAAAGGTACTTGCACAGAACTCTACAAGTAAAGATGATCTAGCAAAAGTGCGCGCGGAGCTAAAGAAGGTGTATGACGGCCTTCACATTGGTTAGTGTAATTTCGCTCTCCTTTCTTCTGTTCTACTCCTCACAAGCAACAAAAGAATTCCTAGACCTCAGATCCCATGTGTGGGGAATGCGTAAGTCAGCATCCTTGTAGAAGCTGTTTCAATGTGTTTGAACTATCTTCCAGAACAGGATTTACATGCCCTTGCTAAAAAGGAAGCAACTTCTGTTCGAGTGTAGTTCTGGCGCATTGCATCCTTTCAGGCCCCATGGAAACAAGATGTAGTCAACTACATTAATAGCTATAGGTGCTTCAAATTCCTATAGAACGGAAGCAGAAACAGTGGTGCCGTCCACCCGACCGTATTTATTCCCTAGATCATTTACGTTTTATCGGCAAGACTAGCAATGCGTCCCTCCAGTCCGGCGTGGTGTGAACCGTACGTGGCTCGACCCGGAATCATGACCTAAGTAAGTATGCAGTGACATCTAACACCCCATGCCATGCACGAGGACGCCATCTTAGGGTTATGAAAAGAACTTTTTGAGTAGAATGTGACTGTCTAGCCTGCATTCTGGAGACATTTTCCCAGCTAATCTCCGTCCTCAGTATCCTTATCACTGCGCTGGTATGGCTGATCCCAATGAATTGTCTTGGAGCTTGGGGCTGGATCATGGCAAGTGGCGCCTCGACAACCAGAGTGGGTTTACGGTGTGACCTGGTCCACTGTTAGTCACCACACATAGGGTCTTCGTCCGCGCTGTGCTCACCCTAGCCATATACTTTGTCCTGGTGGCACCTGGACATTGCCGAGCTCCTATTGGCGCCCCCCATCTCATACCCTCCACCCACTTCAGCATTAATGCCGGAAGCTTTATTAATTGTGGGTCCTCCGGATACATTCTCCTGTGATGGCGAGTGATTTAGCTATGCACAAGCCCGACTCGCAACTAACGGGGAGAGTTCACATATCCTGAGCTATCCAGCCTTGACCGTTCGACAGTTTGATCTAATTACCTGATGTATCCATCAGTTGCAGCTATCGATCGACATTCTATCCATCACCGACTATTTGTGCGCAAAACAGCTAGGGGTATCAGAGTCGTACAGGACTTCTGGGAACGGTCCACAGTGGGGTGGCGAGTGCAATGAAGGTATGGAATAAGAGACAACGCCCATCAGTTTGTTTCCGAACGAAGACCATAGCGTCCATGACAATTATCAGCCTTCTGTAGACCCAAGCGTGGGGAAGAGTCGATCGTTCTTTGTTAGTTGGGTTCCGAGTTAATTCCAGTGGCAGCACATACGTTAAAGAGAGTTGTAGTCACTGACAGGTTGCAACTTGTTCGCTGTCATGAATTGAACTGAGATTCAGGAAGAGAAGGCATCTACAGAAGCTCCAAGCGACGACCATCTCTGGTATGCCTAGGGGACACTGAACGCTACGAAGCGTCTAATATCAGAGTGCATGGGTGCAACCCCATAAGTTCGCAACAACGTGGACACAGTCCGATGGTGATTCTCGTCAGTGTCAGTAGCAATGGTGCAGTAGGCCTCCGGAACTCTGTGCAAGGGATCTCGATTATGATCAAGTATGCCTCACTTTAGCCTCCTGGACCCTAAGTACTTAGCGTAGTTTAGTGACAGGCTACTACTCCATATATCATCGCACTAGGAGTGATATAACCTAAGCGCCAGTCCATAATAGTTCAAACGTTTCGTATGGAGCTGCATTTCCGAACAACACGACCAACCTGCCAGCACCCTCGCATTGTCCCAATGCGTATTGCCGTCATGCTGTTGGGCATCAGGAAACCACGTTCCAGTGACGGTATTTTACCAGTCTAGCTCCTCATCCATCCCAGAGCTACTGCCATGGATTGAAATATACGCCTTGCCTTCAAGTTGCACATATTACCTCGCAATCTAGCATGGCACATCCGCTCCAATAATTACGAAACCTTCCGGATGTTTCGTGGGCCGGATCTGGACGGTCTTGGCCTGTCGATGGTTTATCCGGTTCGCGCCATGTGTCACCTCCGCATGGATCTCGCTTACTCCTTCGGCGAGTGATACCATTCACCGTCCACCTACCTTGGTTTGTCCGACTTAGTGCAGGCTTTCAAAGTAGCTTCGCTCTATCTCACATCCTCGAACGACTACCAAAAGCCAAATCTCGCAGTACAAGAACGCAAAACAGAAACGCTGCTCATCAAGCCCACCTGCCCAAAGCCTTCTAGTAGTCCGAGTCTCTTTTTTTGTACACCGGAGGAGAATCCTGCCCTCGGTCTTAACCTTGTGCCTTTAACTATTGCGGTAGAACACCCTTGTTTTCGCTGCTTTTGCCAGACCCTACATACACATGATATACCGAGGTATGGTGAAATAATCTTGTGAACGGGCACACGGAGCAGTTAAGCGAAGGCGGCAGGTCATTCATGGAACACTGGCAATTATGGTTCCTACTCCAGTCCCCGGTTCGAGTCGGACTGGACGCGAAGACGCAAGCAAATGTTGGCTAATTTGCTTGAACAGTTGATGGATGTAAGCCGCGACAGCGATACGGAGGCCGGTACGTCTCTCCCAATAGGGATCGATACTGTCAAGGCTGACAACCAACGTTGCTCTAGATATCACCTCTTTGAGTGCCACCGAAGAAGAACTACGTGCGTCGTATAATATCCATTCGCTGCCTCGTATAATAATATACACGTCCTATAGCGACGTTGGCAGACATAAAGGTGCAGGAGGCGGGTGCAGACCAATTCTTCAAGTTCCAGAAGTCAGGCATCATACCCCATTATGTAGTACAATATGCTAACTACTTTTAAAGGCAGGTAGAGAATTTGGACATCGAGGTATTTGGTATATTCGTTCCGTATAACCCAACTTAGTTCTCCTTAGTTATGCAATTTTGCAAATGCGGCACGTCAACTTGGAAGTTCCGTCGGGATTCTTTCATCAGCGTTCAGATTAAGAGAGCGCTTCACGAACATTGTATTTTTATTCCGAGAAAATGCCTCCTCCTTGTTCCCTCGTAGGATTGCTCGGCATCCTCGTGAAGTCCTCCTCAACCCGGATTTGATTGACAATGATACCCGTCGTGCTGGATGGCGGAGGACTCGACCCCTTGCAGAAGATAGCCTCCCAGTGGAAACTCTACCCTTTCAGTTTGAGAGCCTTGCAACGGATGTGAAAAATTTCCTCGATTGCCTCAACGAGTTCCCAGAATTCACTGATGTAGCTGTCAATCAATCAATGAAGGAATTTGAAGGGAACCTCAGAGTGAGTGTTTTGTTTCTTTGGACGCTTGCAAAACCAGGACTTACGATAGTGTCTGACGGTTCAGTACTGGGCCGTCCACCTCAATGAATACAAAAGTCAGGTCTTTCACCTACTGTTTGACACCATTAACGCCTGTTTTTCTTCCATCAGCCCAATTTCGGTCGCCCCCTGTACAGCGCTATGTTCACGATTTAACTAGTGAGATTGGCTATCACGTCGACACCGTCGCTGGAGCGCTGGCTATGTTTATTGAAATCGGTAGGTGCAGAGGGACATGCCATGCGGAAAACTAATTAGCTATGTGGTGTAGGTGTCCCAACAATCAGCTCGCATCAGCAGCATGGTGCAATTAACTTGTCGAACCTTTCCACGGTAGCCACCTTCTTTTCGGGTGTGACGGCAACAACTTTGCAGTTTTCATACTCCACAACGAATGGCCCTTTGTCAGAGGCCGTAAATACCCTGTGGTTTTCGTCTCTAGTCTTCAGTATCGCTGCAGCAGTGAACAGTCTCCTCGGCCTGACTTGGAAGAAGGCTATGTAGTAGGGGCGCTCCTTCGCTTTACATGGCACCTGTGCTTATGACACTGTTACAGTCGCTCTCCTCGACACAGGGTGCCATGGTGGGTGTTGATATGGATAAGGCGGTCACCCCTCGTCTTTCTTGTGATGTCCATAGCATGCTTTTCGACAGGTCTCATGCTCTTCACTTATTCTTCCCAGCAGGTATTGTGTCATTCCGCAGCATGGTTTCACATGAATTGACATGCCTACATCTCCTTAGGGCCGAATTAGTTCAACCATAATCACAGTTCTAACAGCGAGTTCACATCATCTTACTTTTCCAGCTCTGACGCTCATCCATCACAGGTCATCACATCCAGCGGTCTTGCTGCAGTATCAATCTGGTTTGCGTCGGAGCGATGGATTTTCGTTCGACATGGTGGTCAAAAGTGGCTTGCAGACGTAATTGCTGAGCTTGCGCGTCGTATTACTGCCCTTCGCATTGTCCGAGCCACCAGCAGTGTGCTTGACTGGTGCAGCACGCTGGTTCCGGCTGTTCGTGCGTTTTTCAAACAATTTTTAAGGAGGATGAGCACCACTGCGGCGTCTGAGGATCATGTTCTCCCATTGCACTCTCAATCAGGTCAACCCCAACCCTTTTGCCACCCGCTTCCTACTGTTGCATCGCGTGACATGCAAAAGACCATATCACGTTCAGTCGATGGTGGAACAGCTACTTCGCCTACCTCGAATCTTACAGAACGTCCCACACTGTCCGAGAAGCGTAGCGATGAAACTGTGGCGCTTACGCCGTTTCATGCAAGGCAACGTTTCGTGAACGCAGTCCGTACTGTCATCATGCTTGGGGCTGCCTCGCGTGCGAGGTCCCCAGCCATGGACATGTCGGGAGCCAGTAGAATGACGCGTATCTCAAATGATATGAGTAAGTTAGACATGCTGTCTCCTATTCATGAAAGTGTAGCACATCAAGCTCTTGTACGCCACCTGCAATTTTCACCCAATGGGAAATACTTGGCTACAGCCGGGTGAGTTGCTTAGTGTGAATCTTGATCTTCCCGTGTCGCTCAAGTGCACTCCAGTTGGGACAAACTGTCAGTGTTATTCGAGGTCGAAGAGAACGGAGCGCTTGCTGTCTATCGTGTTCTTGGCAATGGCCCGGGTCTCATTGGCCAGGTTGCATGGTAAGTGCATGTCCTGCACTATGTATATCATATACCAATGACAGTGTAGGTCTCCCAATGGCAAGGTCCTTCTGATTCGGCTCCCACGTGTCGTGAAAGTGTGGTCAGAGGTAGGATAGCTTCCTGTGCTGGTATTGCTCAGTACCAATTGTTTCTGGTCAGTGTGGTGTGTGTGAGAAGTCGATAGATCGACAAAAACATATCCAATCTATTGTATGGCTCCCAAATGGCGAAGGTATTCATAGTTTCTCCCAGTGCAGGCACTTTATCATGATCATGGTTAGGTTTCTTGTCTGTCGAAGGGAGCAATGTTGTAAAATTAGTACGTACCATATATTTGATACTGGTGATGGGTAGGTTGACGAGTGGTATCTAGGACTATCGCAGTGGGAAGGTATTGGAGTGTTCTGATACCTTGTTGTGGCTGATGACATCACGTTAAGGTCCTGGATACCTACAACCTAGGTCAAGTCCAGCTATGCAGTGTTGCTGTGTCGCAGGACTGCGTCCGACTGGTGGGCGTGGGTCCAACTATCACTCCACCCGATGGTCCACATCCAAGTCGTCACATTAAGGTTGAGAAGCGGATCATTGGCATGTCTAATTAATACATCTGTCACATACCTACTAATGCTAATCCGTCAGTCTACAATATGGTCACAAAAACAAAAGAAAGGTATGCTTTGTATCCTGCTGTCGCTTCTTTACTGACTCTGTTCAGTCAAATACCATTTGCTAGTGATGTTCGTGACATCGTCATGGCTAGGAAGTCCTCTCTTGTTTTGATTTCATTGGTGAAGGTTTGTGTCATATTCATTTACCATGCAGGACTGTTTGGGGTTGCTTACCTTGTTTGCTAGGCTCCACCGCAACTCTGGACACTAGAGGTCGCCAAAGAAAGGGATACCTCTCGACTCAGTTTTAAACAAACATACAGCTTAAAAACCCCTAATACCGAAATTACTGGCCCATCCTATTTGGGGGGATCAGATGATCAGTTCGTATTGTATGCAGCTAAAGGTTTGAAGCCTCGTCTCTTTCTACCGGATAATATGATGCCCAAACTTTGCAATAGCTGGGAATGTCCACATCTGGGATCGGGATTCTGCAGTTCTCCTTCACTTTATTTCCCCACCGAATCCTATAGGCAACCTTACTTGCATCGGGTGGAATTTTGGAACCAACGATCCATTTATGCTCGCGACAGGTAGTCATGACGGGGTGGTTCGCGTGTGGTCAACATCAGTGCCACCGGATGAACCGAAATTGGACGGTTCATGATTTATACATCTCGTATGGATATCACGGATCACCCAGGAACTAGGGTGGCCTCTTTCATGTAGCACAATGGACACAGCACTTGCATACCTTGGGACAACATTTCATAGTGCTTCTCAAGTAAAGTATAACTAGCTAAGGAGTTAGGTATTGGATACAAACCCTAAAGATACCCATCGTGCATGTTGGCATGTATGATGTACACTAAATCTCAGTCATATACTACAAGATTGCTTAGCACAGTTCAGGAGATCATCCATTTTGTGTGTCAGTTGCCACTGATGATTGCTCTGGATGATCTCTGATGGTGGAGTTAGTCGAAATAGGGCCAGAAGAATGGAGTCCAGACTTTTTGCCTCAGTGACAGGGCCATGTACTGTGCCCTTATGTAAGTCAGAGTCCAGGGCAGAGTTGGAGAGCAAGCTCAGCAAGAGAGACTGACAAGGCCTAAGGAAGACTTATCAAAAGTGAGCACAATCAAGTGGAGATCAAAGGGAGGTGACTTCTGTTGAATAATCAAACTAAGGAATACAGTCAGTACAGAGAGGACTTATATGCTAAGAAGTAGAGAAATTCCAGAAGTGGAAATAAGGGCTAGAGGCAGAACAAAATGGTGAACTGAGATGAAAAGAACAGTAATATATGAACAAAAATTTCCAAGAAATGCCAAAGGGAAAATGGAATAGAGAACACAATTTTCTTGACAAGGGCAGATAATTTTCTAGGAACATGGTGCACCACAAAGGGAAGAGAAAATAAATGCACTAATACTAAACTAGTAGAAAAGGTCCAAGAGGCATAAGCAATGTTACAATGAAGAATGGAGGAATGGAGAACAGAAAATGAATAGGAGATGGAGTAATGGAGGAGAGTGGAGAGACAGTGCATGTACATGGAAACTGCTGTGCCTTTGCTGATCAACAGAAGGTGTGGAGATGAGTTGGAGTCATGCAGAGGGCTGTGGAATGAATGGGGCATGACAACTGACCAGTGCCTTTGTTAACCAGGAATTTCAGGTACTTGCTGCATAGGTAGCAAATAGACAGTATTCTGTCAGAATATCAGGCTGATGTCAAACATTCACAAGCCGATTGATATATTGTACTGACACTGTACCTTATGTGCTGGCAAATGTAGCACTTAAATACTCGTAGTATACCTGGATGTACCCCATCGTGTTTGAACCTGGTTCCCTCAATCGTGATCCTTCGTTGTCGTCAGAGCCGGAATTCTAACATATTCCTTGTAGTTTGACTAAGGAGTGTAAATCCCACACATTTGTTGCTACTGCTTCCCATTTAAAATCTGTTATACACTGTAATGCTAAAAAGCTGGGACAATGGGGAGGTTTACCACTGACAGATAAGTTTGTACCTATGATGTACTGATTTAGTGCAAGATTATCCTTGTCTATGGCAGCAGTACAGTGCCCTGCAGTGTGTCACATCACATAGCAAACAGACTGCTCATACTGAGTGAAGCTACAGTGAAGAACTAGGATTTTCCTTTGCTATGTATCATATAATCAAGAGTCAGATTGTGTGTCCCCCAAGGATCAAAGAAGTAGCCAAGAACTAAAACTTCATGAATGACTAGTGCTGTTCTGGCATCCAGGCATGTTTTCTATGACTATACGGACCACCTTAAGCACAGACTTGGATTCTAAGGTGAGCCACAGTCAGCTAATTTTTTTTTCTTTTGTAATCCATAGTTTGACTGAAGTTTCCAATGTCCTCTGAATCGTTCAATTTGGAGTCCTCTATCTAATAAAATTAGTCCCCAATAATAAGATTTTGAATCCTCTTGTATGGATGGCCTTCTGCCTATCTTACTGCTATATTCCACAATCCAGCTCAGCTCAGTCAACTGCCACACATCCCACCTGCAATGTTGTCAAATGGTGTAACGCATGCATGTATCTCGTTGGAGCACCTTTCCGATAGATGGAGATGTCTCAACATCAATGATCAGAAGCGCTGGATGAGGCGATGACTAAACAAGCAACAAGTACCATGGTGCTACTCTAACAAACATTTGGGGTGAATGAACGCAGTTCAATACACTGATTACGAGGTAATCTCCATGGGACTTTGGGCACTTGCAGCCATAATGCTCTCGTGGCCGAACGGTTTTGCCTTACGTTCATCAGCTTTGGTCTGGAGTACGTCCACTTCCTCCTGCAGTTTTGCCTGTCAAGACGACCATAAGCTGTCTGTGGTGAGAATCTATCCTCTTACGAACCACTTTGGATTCCAGCTCGGACTTGTCAAACATTTGGTGAAGGGACGGCGGTGCAGATCGCTTCATGTTACCTTCCTAGCGATAAGCTGGCTGATCGAAGACGATGGACGGTGCATACCAAATGCAGCTTGCTTGAATACTTCTTCCATGAGTTCATGATTACGGCGATACCTTGTTATGGCGAGGGTACGAGTAGAGATTGTTTCGGTTTCATCTGAAAGTAGTGTAAATGGAGCAAAATGAAATATACGTCATGACTCCTATACCTGCTGAATCGTCATCGTCCAGTCGAGGTGGTCCTGGTCGTTGCTACATGGTCAAACTTAGTCTGTTTCATGAAACGCCAAGGGTGTTGAAAACAGAATCATTACCCCACTCATACTACTACCACGCTCTCTTGCGCGTTCCCGGTCACGTCGCCTTTCTAGGGCTTCCATGGCATTGTTCTGTTGAGCGATCATTGCTTGTGGGTTCATCCCCACGGGTTGTGACTTCATATTGGCCACTTGGGGGCTCATGCCTTGCTGATTCATGCCCATTACCGCTTGAGGTGGCGGTGGAGGGGCAGGGGTGGACTGATATACTTTCTGACCAGTCTTTTCACCCAAAACATATACGGAAGGCTCCGTTATTTGACGCAGGGGATACTGTCTAATGGGTGTGGCAAGCAGCGATGGAACGATTTCTAGGAGTATCGATAATGGATGCAAGGTGAAATGCTAGTCAGGAGTTAAGGGCTAGGTATTTGTTGGACTCACGGATCGCTGGTCCGCGTGTATAATGCACGAGTACAAGCTGGGGGAGACCACCCTTGTGCAGGCGGTACCGCCTTCGGACTCGCCACGCGGTCTGGTCCTGAGAATTAGGCACGAATCCGTATTTTACTTCAGCTATTTCCATCTCCTATGGAACGCCGGGGTTTAGTATGAAAGGAAATACGAATCAAGTCTAGAGGAACAACCTACGCGGTTGTTAACAGGGACTACGTAACGTGTTTCTTGATCTTGATACCGGATACCATCGTTTGGAAACTGAGTCGGGTTTTGAAGGTAAAGTAGGAGAAGCTGTCCCTCTGTGGTCCGAGATGTGAGGAATTGATCGATTGGAAATATGCGCATGCTGCTTGGGCAACGCACCAACTGGCTTATCTATGAATGTCCACGCGTACGGAACAGTCTGTGAGAGTTGTAGTGCTCGCAGGAGCATATTCGCGGCGGCTTCGATCGTGATGTTCGCATGAAGTCCCAAGTTTTCAGGAAAGCGTAGGCACGGTAGGTCGGGTTGAGGGAAAGACATTGTCGCTGGATATTATGTAATGCTGTGTCCCGGAGACATTCATGTTTAAGGCAGGTACAATCGATAACCCGATTGGGGTATTGACGAGCACTGTAAACGGGACTGTAATAGTAACGGACTTTCATGGAATGCTATACTACTAAAAATGCATACACCGATGCTTTTACATCACGATATATTTCATGGGTCTACTTGAATCACGCGGCGGGACGTGGTAATCCTGTGGTAGTTGAGATTTATTACCGAGTCACTTCCACGCATGATTCAGGCATTTCACCATATTTAAATATGCGATTCCGTCACTTATCACTTATAACGATGACCATCATGCTGGCTGCGAGTATACCTTAAGTGAATTTACTCGTCGAAAACGTCAAAAGGTAGGCCCCATTGTTCACTCGGGTTCACAACTCGTTGGGGTGGATGTGCCTTCGCAGCCGCTTCCACCTTGTCGAAGTCCTCTCGTGGGAGCTCGAACACTGCAAATACGCAAATCATAATCTGAGATTAGCAACTTGTACTGGTCTGGCATCGAGGTGTACCTCACCCTGGTAATTTTCGATGATACGGGACGCGGTCACGCTCTTTGGAAGGACGATCGTCTGTGCGGACGGGCAAGGCCTCAGCTAGCATACAGTTGAACGAGACATCAGGTACGCACTCCGCGTTGAACATGCCAGGAAATGATCACTTGGGCAGGTGTGGTACCAAGTTGACATGAAATCTCCTTGACCTTGTTGCGCGTCAATGGCGTGTGGTTCTCCATTTTGTTGGTAGGAGTGACTTAACATACCTCAGGTAGAGAGAGTGTCCTTCCTACTTGCTTACTGCTCCCGAGTGGTGAGTATGCTTCGAGTAGGAGGTCATTTTCTTTCGCCCACTGGACAATAGGCGGCGTAAGCGATGTAAAAATGCAAAGAAGTAATGCTGTAGTGGACCTCAAGAAGCTCGGATTGTGGGTTCCAAAAGTTCAGTTCAACTTGGTTGACAGCGGGCTTATATTTGAGTGGATTAGATGTTAAGTTCTGAACCCTAATGACAGTTTTAAAACTTTCAATGGAAGATACAACAGAGGACAATGAGCCAGACCTTCGGATGTTAAAGCTGCAAACAAAGTTAGACCGGTGAATGACTCGACTGCTGGTGTATAGCAAGCCTTACTTGCTGATTCCAATGTTCCTGACCTTCCCCTTGTCGACCATCTCCTCCAACTTCTTCCATGTCGGATAAGGGTCAGCGGTCAGCTCTTCATCCAAGACGCTGTTACCATCCTTCGTGAAGGCTATCGGCCTGTGGACATCGTCAATGTTGTTCTGATTCTTGCATCATCATTCAACGTACCAATGGATGAGATAGAGGTCGAGGTACTCTATTCCAAGTCTCTCAAGTGACTGATCGAGAGCAGGTTCGATGTCCTCTGGTGCATGGAAGGTGTTCCACAACTATCGGCATCGAAGGCGGCAAATTCCACTAAGGATACACACTACAACTGGCATTACGAACCTTGGATGTTATGAAGAGATCCTCTCGGTTTATGGTACTCTCCCTGATTGCCTGGCCGACCTCGGCCTCATTCTCCAAGAGTCTAGGGTAAGATGGACAGTGGGGCACGAACTAGGAAGATCGCTCACGCCGTAGATCCATGCGCCGTCGATGTGACGATAGCCTGCCTTAATGGCGGTCTGGGATTATTGGATAAGACATTTCCCTCGTGTCTGACCGCAAAGAAGGATCCAACCTTTACAGCGTTGCCTACTTCGCTCTTCCCAGCTTTCCATACACCTGGAAAGCGGTAAGACAACCCGCCAGAGCGATCATCTGCAAATGCGTACCAAGCGCGACGGAAGGGATCTTATCGCCAGAGGGTAGGATATAATGGGACGGTAACCTCGCCAACGTAGACTTGTTTCTTTGTATACCCTGACACGTCCGCATACAGCCCCCCGCGAAGCGTACGAAGCGAGGGAGAGAGAGAAGGGAGCATATGACCACAACGACGGCGACGAGATAGAACGCGAGCTGCTTTCTGCGAGATAAGCGGTTCCTCCCCTGCTCTGCGACGTACGGCGGTAAGTCATCGTCGTCGTCTTCTGTGGGCAGAGGCAAGTATTTATTCAGTGAGAACTTGAGGGTCATCTCTTCAGTTGTTGCGCGTATGTACTGTGTGTTGTATCCAGACCAGCTTTATATTGCGTAACGGGCTTCTCGGATGTCATATGGAACATAACTGCAACACAAGTCACGTCATTATTATACTTACAGCTGTTCTTCTAACTTTAACTATGCAGAAAACCACTTGTCCTCTCGAGAACCAGATGTATTCTGAAATCTTACACAACCCATCGTAAACGTCATTAGTTACACTCGGTCCCTGGAAGCCCTTCAGTGCTCGAGTTTGCGATGCATACGTAGTACCAGCTTAGTCTACATATGGTTTAGTAATGTCAGAACCGATAACCGTCATCATAAATAACTCTTTACGCTCGACACTCGCAGCTCCTTGGTAGTCTTGTCGAGCGTTACTGACCTTCCCCTGTGATATACCACCACCTCCAGGCGTGTTCGTGCAGCCATATCACAGGACCGTTGAGACACACTGATATCGAAGATCGTCTCGATGAGTCGTGACATCACCTCTTGCTGTCCCCACTCTTTAGCCTAGCGTGATCTTCTCATCAGTATTGCCCTGGACACTTTGACGCGATCTAGGCAGAATGAATCGGCCGATGATTCTAGTCACTACGCACTACGCGCCTCGTATCAGCAGGGCCGCTAGCCCCTGGTGCCACAGGTCTATCCACCGTCTTTACCTGCATGTACGTATTGTGAATGATCGCAAACCTTGATCGAGCCAGAGCCAAATCTGCACACCAGTCCCTCCTGTTATTGCACGCCACACTTGACTCTGTAAACGCATCTGGTCGATGCAGTGTAG
>JADGIP010000529.1:0-15564 GCA_016618355.2 Astraeus odoratus | reverse complement strand
CAGCCATTGTAAATCTGCGAGCCCCGCGACTGCGTTGCATGGTGACCATACCTTCCAACACTTATCGCCCAGAGGCATCAAGCATTCCATTTTCAGTCGACGTCCCTAGTTTGACAGTTTCCATATCATTACCGAAGTGGAATACACTAGCTCTCTATAACCAGAGCAAGGTGCAACGGGTGCTTTATGCGCAAACGTGTTGTATACAAGCCTCATATCATAGTTGGACCGAGATACACTCTGATAATGTTGATCAACTCACCGTCCACGTTTCTGTAAGTTGGTTGTTGCACTATTCGAGCTTCTTCTCATTTCCACAGGTAGGCGGTGTTTCTTTCAAAGCATTGGGATGGGCGGTCAGGTATTTTATGGTGTTGCGTGACAATTACGTAGGATGTTTCACTCACTTTTCAACACTTGTTGAGTATTTGGGTAAACATGAAAATGGCGAAATCGGAGATCCTATTGAGAAGAAATATAGAGTTGACAAGGTATGTCTGTCTCCTGGAAGGCCCTACGAAATTACTGATGTAAACAGTCGAACGTCCTCCATGTATCCATATCCATTATGCTGCAAAGGGGGTCAATATTATTACCTGCGGGACTTCCCGGTTACGAGAAATATAGTGCTACACCCTCCGATAACGTTGGTGCCTCTTTGCTACTGGTATTTCCTGAACTCCAGCTCGATCTAAGGTCGCACGACTATTTCATGGGTGCGTCTGGTACGATGTATGTGAAAAGGCTGAGATGTAATATTCTTTTGGTAGATATGTCCATGAATATTGGGGAGATAAGGGGAAGTGTCGTAGAAATTTGTTCAGAGGACGTGTTCTTGCAGAACGAATATCACTTGCAGGATGACACCTTGATCATTGATGGTAAGTAGCCCTACAGCTACGAGGACGTGCCATCTAATAATCTCAGGCATCGATATTACTGCGCACAGACTTTTTGGACCTCGTCCACGGACACGCACATATACTTGCGTTTGGGAGATCGACTTCGGTAGTGTGAGGGCACGCCTTTCGCTTCTCGAAAGTCAGATAATCGTCGCTGCCATCGATACCCTTCGAATCAACTATGCTGATTTAGCAAATGCCCCATCCAGGGATTTCTGCATGGCCGTTGATCCTGATCGTGAGTGCATTGATCCTGGAGTGTTTTTGCCATCTTAATGTAAGCAGTAACTTTCGTCAAGTTCTCACTGAAGAGCTTCAACATTACTATCATGGCAGGAATAGCAGCCATCGATGTACATATATCACGCCCCCTCATGCTCCATACCAATGACTTGCAAGGACAAATATGTGGTCAGTTGATTAATTTTCGACTGCCACTTACTTCCTTGAAAGCTCTTGTGGCTTCCGGTTCATCTCGGCGTTCGTGGTCAGAAGCCATTCGCCTGGAATTCGATAGCAACATCGATTTGTATAAATCAAACATCGAAGGCAATGACCAGAGTACCTACTTGCGGGTACAAGATCTTACTCGGAGAGCTGACCATCTTCTTAGTCAAGTGAAGGAGGCACGCACAGATTTCTGTAGCAAATATCATTCTGTCCGGCAACATTCTCGTGTGGCTCACCCTACCCATCTCAGTGGTTTCTACCTGCCCCAACTAAATCTTCCTCAATTCCGCACGAGTGCTTCCTTTCA
This sequence comes from Astraeus odoratus, assembly GCA_016618355.2. Taxonomy (NCBI): domain Eukaryota; kingdom Fungi; phylum Basidiomycota; class Agaricomycetes; order Boletales; family Astraeaceae; genus Astraeus; species Astraeus odoratus. The sequence goes on along the minus strand of JADGIP010000529.1, from coordinate 13,905 downwards.
ACAGCATCGCAAATATGCGAAATCTAGTCCTTGGAAGGGATGGTCTCGGTTGTCACACTTATCTGAATCGGAAGACGAGAATATTTCAGAAGCTGACCGTGATGCTCGAGTAGCGTAAGTCGCAATTAGCGGAGGCTACTTCTGGAATTGACTCCTATTCACCAGGAGGAACCGAACCTTCGGCCCAGTTCAAGTAGTTGACATTGACGAGGCTGAACAAACTATTTCTGATGAAGAGTCCGACAACGAGGATATCACAGACACTGCTTCGTCTGACAGCGATCTGTCGCTTTTAGAAGGTGAGCAGTAACGTCTGTACCGAAGGCTTACTGACTCTTGCAGCAGGACGGCGTTCAATCAAAACCTTTCCCCTACGGTACAAGCACCTAACAAGGCGTTATGATGGACACAAATTAGAAAACTTCTTCGATCACTATGGGTCGCCCTTTATCCTGATGCATGTGAGTGAGCCCAATTTCTATCATGCATGGACTTATCGAAATGTAGGAACCGTCATTCCGGAAACCGGAAGGATTACACCGCAAGGCTCCTTGGCATATGTCGACATCCCTTCCTCCGGGTACAACTGGTCATGCATTCCGGCTGGAATCTATACACGGCATAGATGTATCTATCACGCCATTGATTATCACTTTGGCATCCTGTTTGACGGAAGAATTTAAACGATGTGTCAGTATTTTGATCCTTCTCTTTGGACGCTGTAGCTTATCCTTTGGGCAGAGTCTTAGTGCCGAGTTGGTGTTGGACAACTTTATGGTACGGCATCTGGCGAACTTCACCTCGTCAAATCCGCTACCCTCCGCTCCTTTGCCTTCATTCGATATCACATTGCATTCCGTGCGTGCTCGTGTGTCAGAGCAGGTGGATTGCAATGCAGAATTTGACCATATATCAACTTCAACAATGGTCGTGGATAATGTAAACGTGGATTTAGCGGCATACTGTCTTCTTAGTGGGCTAGTCTTAAAGAGCAGTCCTCAACGCCTAATCAACCCGACCAGTGATTTCCAGATCAGTTGCCGGTTGTTCACTGCTGGCCTTGATTGCACCTCCAATACGCTGGCTACTTCACTCCCGGAATTATGTGCGACATTGGATGACATTCAGGTCACCCTTATAAAGCGAAGGTTGGTAATCTCTTGTAGGAAATTAACAACAGAGACAGGGCCATCTGATCCTGAATACATCATGGCCTTACTACTCGTTGGAAAGAGAAACCTAGATCGGCTATCTGGCTATTATAGGGATTGGCAAATGCATTCACAGTCTACTCTATGTACAGTTATTCGTCGAGTGCTTTGGCACGCTAAGGACCGCGCGGTTGTTGATCCCCTTTCGATCATACAACCGTCCTTTCTGGTTCAGCGAGGACTCCCACACGCACTGAGGACAAGCACCCCATTCAAATTCCTCTTTTATATGCGTACTGCCCTGCGCATTCATGGTCCCTTTCCGTGTTTGGACAACTATGGACCTGAAATCGGAGATACTGAACATTTACTAAGGACTTGCTTGTCAAATCTGACCATAGACCCAGATGAAGTAATGGAGTCATGGCTTAGAGAAGCTATATACCCAGTCGAGAACCAAACTCCCCCGAAGCTGAACTGCTCTATTGATTCCTTTTCATGCACAATAAGTTCCTTGCGCTTCACCGTATTGTCACACAGCTATCTGGCTATAAACACGCTACATCTGCAATACTTCTCAAATGCTCTAATGAATGCACACCCACCCGTCCAAGTGCCGCCCGTTCATGGTGCCCCCAAGCAGACTTTTGTTGTAGTTGCAGCGGGCGGTCTCTCCCTGGTCATTTCCCCTCGCCTCATCGACTTCACCCAGCGGGTCGTTCGAGTGCATAAACGGTACCCTGCAGACATCTCCCCTGTTACTCGTCCCCTGGTCACTTCTACGTCATCCTTTGCTACCATGTTGGTCCAACTTGGTAGTCTAGATGTACGGGCTGGTGCAGAAAATCTCACCTTTGGTCTTGAAGGATCTTCATTGGACTTCTGTTCATCCATTCTTGTGCGATCGGACATTGGATTGGAATCCGCGAACAACAATCTTACGTTCAGTAGTCTTCGCATCACGGCTCAGTCGGGTAAAGCTGGCCCCTATGCTCCTGAACAAGATGCCTTGGCATCTCTTACGTTTGCCGCGGGTAGTTTCAGCATGATTCAACGCAGTGACCAAGTATCGGGTGCACTTCGCCTAGTTTTCTCCCTGGGGGACGTCGCCCTCAGTGTGCCTCGTAGTGCCCTCCGGCTATACTACTTCATTGAAGAGTGGAAAACCACCTTCCTGCCCGGATTTGAGATTGCAGCAGGTAGCTTAATGTCAGAGATCAAAGGACATAAGGCCGCAGGGGATACCACAAACGTACTGGTTTCACCTATACCCAAGCCTACTACTCCCAGTCTATCGCTCAACGGTACCATCACGAGTTGTGGTGTAACGTTGCAAATTATGAGGGGGACTTGGCTATGTTGGACTATGCGAGACATTGCGGTATGTGTCGCATTTGCGCAGCATGCTACGTCAAGACCAAGAAATTTCGGTCTTCAACTGGACTCTCAGGCGTTGTCTATTTCTTATAAATCCCCGAGCGCAAGCAATTCGACAAGGGTGCCACGTGTAAAAGTGATGTTGCCTGCTTTGATCCTTAGTGGTCATGAAAGCAAGAACGATATGGATCTAATCTGTGCCCTGGAGTTCGTCGATGTCATGCTAAAATCCTCGCATTGGGACTCGCTACTTGTCGTTCAACAGAAGTTTGGGCGAGATTTCACAGATTTAATGGACTTGATCCAAGAAACCCGCCGCGCTCGGCTCGTGAACACTGAGATCCCAAGAACAGTCGCCAGTGAAGGCAGATATAATATTCACATCAATATGAAAGGGTTTAGGGTTGGTTTAGAAGGGCCTGCATCGACTTTCTACTTGGAATGCGAAAATGTTGTTGCGGATATTATTAAGAGCAGCAGCGAGTTGGCCTGGAAGGTTTTACATCGCGACATATCCCTGTCTCTGACATCTCGTGCAGCGACCGCAGCCCTAGAGCACGTATTCGGCCGCAATCAAAAGTCCGCCTTCGTCGTCGTTGACATTTCTGTGACTGCAGATGGTAATATTTTAGCGGTTTCTATTCCGAAGATACATGCTGTTATGCAGGCAAGCTCAATCGGCGAGCTTGGCGATTTCATTGATTACCATCAGGTACTGTGTGCTCTTTTTCTAATTCATCAATATTTTGACTTGTTCCTAGGCCGAGATGATGACCCGAAGGAATCAGAGAGCGGCGGAATTGGAGGCATTCAAGGAGAAAACGCGAACGATTTTAAAGACCTTTGAAGTCCATCATCAAGATCCAGATGTCAAAGAGCACACGTCGTGGTTAAGAAAACACAGCATCACTGTAGACGTTGAAAAAATTGGTGTCGCTTTTCCGTTATCCCTCGAACAGAGTCTAGATCCTCCGATGTCTAGAGGGCGTGCTTCCTCGGCTGTTCGGGCCATTTTGTTTACTGTTCGTAGGATCAAATTCACCGCCCAGAGGGGAGAAGTTGGGCAAATGACTACTAAGGAATTATCCCTTCAATTTGTTCATCGGTAAATATAATTATCTCCCCCTTACCGTTGTCCTTCTGAAGAGCTGTTCAGGTTCAGGCAATGGGTCTCCATGGATTTCATTGCTAACAATCATGCTACCCAGAATCGTCTATGTTATCCTGAAATGAAGATCCATCTACGCTCAGATGTCTCCCCATCGAAACGTCATATTTGGGTTACTGGTAATGTCAGTGGATTTATTTTGGACCTCGATTCAACAGTCTCGGATTACGTTTTTTCTTTGATTGACGTCTATCGTCGAGGACGAGAAAGGATGGAACGTCTTGCCAGCAGGGGGTCAAAATTTCAGGTGTCAGAGTTGTCGAATCCAAGTCCGTTCACTGACGACTACCTGGGTTCTGTCCCCGTCCTAAATATGTTCGCGATGCTTGTATTCGAAAGTGGACGAATCCACATCCATAGCGCTGCCCGACGCTCCCGTCCTGTCTCTGCATATCCTTCTCACGACAAAGGAGACTACTCGTCCTCGACGGAGATGGACACCATTGAATTGCCCATCTTAACCGCTTGGATAGAATACAGAGCATCGGCCAGCGTCCCTGGAGCACTTGGGTCCATGCAACCATCTATTCTGATCTTCAAAAGCAAGATTCATTCAAGTCAAAATACACTCAATCCGAACCTATTGCCATTCGTGGCTGATATAACCGATAAGGTGCAGGCACGGATGCGAAGGACAAGTGAACAATACAGTTCGCAGCTCCATCCTGTTTCAGAGCAGGACCTTAGCCACTCCCCATCATCACCCTCCTCACAGCGCCTAGAGAACCCGTTTGCAGCGTCTAGCCTGCAGATAAGCTTTTCGCTACGAATCGACAAGTCCAGTCTAGAACTCACCTGCCAACCCGATGTAAACGTTCTTGCAGCCCTTAGATGGGAAAGTGGTGGCTTCGTAATGAATATATCCCCAGGTGCACACAGGGTAACCTTTACTGGGTCTGTGGATGGTCTTACGGTGGGGCTTAAACATGGCTTTTTAAGCGAAGATTGTGTCAATCTCGCTGCTCGTAATCTTGCGTTCTCCCTGGCTTTTACCAACATCGAAGGCGATGACATCTTGGACAGTTCTATTTCGCTCATCGTTAGTACCGACATCGCTGGGGGCATACGCTTTTCCCGCCTGCAAGATATACTTTGCTTCAAAGCGGTTTGGCTAGATCACATACCGCTCATCGCAGCCGCGCAAAATTCACCCACTGAGGATTATGGTGCTGTTACACCCTTGCCTCAACCTCGCCACCCTGTGCCTGAGCAAGACATTAGTATTGCTATCATTGTTCACATTCGTCGCACGGAAGTCACTATTGATCTTGGGCAATCGATCAGCGTAGTAACCTTCAACTTCGAAGAAGCGCTTATCAGCACGCGGTTCTCGGACAGCTCATACGGTGTTTCGCTATCGATTGCAAATGTGTCTGTTGTGGCAAGAGGGAATATGTCCGGTCATATTACTGTGCCAAACTGTATCTTCCGAACTGTTCACAGGAAAGAAACCCCTATACGACATCCAACTACATCGCGGTTGCTTGAGCTAACCATGACAAGCGGTGCTCTGAACGCCGAGCTTGAGTCAGAACAGCAACGCCTACTGGTGTACAGGTTAGTTTCTTCATGATTATTCAACTTAGCATTCATAGAAATTTAGAGCGGACCCCGTTCAAGTGGACATTCATGACGATTGGTGCCTCATCTCTTCGGGGATAGGGGACAACAAAGATAGGCCCCTTCTTTTGGCGTTCACAGTCCATGGCGGAGAGATTACTGCACTGGCTACCATCGCAACCATCCCCAAACTCATGCATTACGCAAGTAGATTCAAATCTAGTATTGCAGCCCAACGGCTCGCTGCTGGGAGAGAATCGGAGGCATTTCGCGCTACACAGGCCCCGAAGCCGAGTAACCCCTTAACGGAAGTGGCGTCCGCTTTCCTTCAGTCGGCCAGAGATCGGCTTAAAGAAGTCGAAACGGACCTATACTATCTTATTCGCCAACAAATGAGTTTTCACCTGCGGACCCTGACACTGATACTCTTCCCTCGCACAATGGCAGATGCAGAGCTAGCGTCATTCGTTGGACGCGACGTACATGCCAGCTTACATCGAACAGTCCAAGATGGTCCACCATCTCGTAGGGAACTTCATTTGTCATTCAGTGCCTTCAACATCTCCAAGTTCACTCAGTTCCAACCATTTCTCCCGTCGTCCGTTCTTGTATCCAACGATAGGTCTTGGGTGGAGTCACTTTTCAAGAATCCCATTGAATCGAATATCATTGGTCTGCCCTCTATGAAGATGCTGATGATCACCGAGCAATCTGCACAAGATCCTGCTAAGCGCCTCTTGTACGACTTCTACAGTACATTCCAAGGACGAGATAATAAGAAACCGGAAGACATTTATATAACCCTGAATGTGGCACTGTACTCATGGCTCACTGGGCTGAGAAAGAATCTCTCCCGAGAGATGGATCACCTACAGAGCTCTCTGAGTTCAACGAATAACATCTCTAGTACGCGGAAGAAGGTAAACTCGGGCATGCCGGAATTACCTTATTCCCGTGACGCAGCTCAATCGGATGGGGAACCAATGCCGTCCACATCCGTTACCCAAGTTGCATCGTCTCCAAACCTTCACTCCCCTCATCCTTACACAACATTCTCTCCCGGTCCCCCACCTTCCGACATACCTTCATGCAGTGTCTTAGAGCCTCATCGCATTGCCAGGCAAACTGCCCAATCGCAACACGCGGGTATTCCCTTCGTGCCGCCCGATCGTGACGCTTCTCTGATCTACGAACCTCGCGAGCGGAAGATCCAAAGGTTAACTCTCCGCCAATTGGGAGAAGCCACGCCGGACGTCATGCATCCCTTTTTCATGAAAAAGTCAGGGTTCAATTTGGAAGATTCACTGCCCCAATACGTACATGAATATGCTACTATTCCTTTGGAGAAGATAATGGAGGCGTTACTGAACTTGTATAGCAAACAACTGCCGAATGAGCGGGAAAGACAGTAGACTCTAAATTGACCATCATACTACGATCACGACGCACATAATATGCCATATTAATTCTCTTAATTATCCGCACTCACATACGCTTAAGTATCATGGTCTGAGAGGAATTTATGAAATCCGACATTGACGCATTAACTACGGTATTCTACCTGTTAGTTCCTGATCCACCTGCCCCGACGTTGAAGACACTTAGTAGTGCAAAGCAACCATAAAGCAGTGCGACAGGGTAAGCAACTAGTAACCGCTGATCCGACATACGCAACACAGCAACGAAGATACCAGATGCAGCGTATGTGCACCATGCTATCGACAGGATGGATAGCATATAACCGAGCAGGCCACTAAACGCTTGGGAATCGGCACGGAAGGTTCAGGTCGAAAAAATGAAGGTAGACGCACTCGAGTGTTACGATAACGCTCACGGCACCCACGCCAACCATTGGGAGAAGACAGTATCCCAGAACAGACACGACACGATAGACGTCAATACCCTTGTCGGACATGAGATTGAGAAGTGTGTATATTGAAATAGACCCGAGCAAGCCAAATCCGTAGATATACCCGAACTGCGGCTTCCCAGACTGGACACGAGTGAGGACACCGTACACACAACAGCAGCGAAGACTGACCAAGAGAAGCAGCATGCCAAAACAGAAGAAAAATAATAAAGGGCCTGCGAGGTCTGCGTCGTCCATGATGCGTTCGTCAACGAGCTGTAATGGATTCAAAACTGTCATGGACTTTGCTTGTATATGGGAGAAGTTGATGCCAAGTTCTGCCCTGACGAATGTATTCAGGACGAAGGCATTATGCAGCGGTGACATACCTTCCAGGAGCGGTGGTTCGCCCTCGAACCCTCCAGTACCAAACGCAGTCCACCAGCCACCCGGTTGTTGTATAGTGCCTCCATACGACGGGTTGACGTTTCCAGTGTCGACCGCGCCTTCTAAACTTGACCGTGAACCTGGGTAGAACTGGTTTTGGTACGGCCCGGGAGCATAGAACTGCAGAGGCACATTAGCCTGTGAAGCTGACGGGTTGTAATGACTTGAGCCGTCCTGCCACATCGCCGTTATTGAGTGGGACCAACGTCGCAGACTATGCAGCGGAAGGACCCTGAGGTCGTCTGAATCGCTTGTGCCACTGCCAGACACACAAATCTGCCAGTTGACCTGTTTCGGAAATTTCCGAAGATACCTTACGCTCGTTCGCTATGGTGGGCAAGTCGACTCCGTTGAAGAATATTATATGTTGACTCCTTCCCTTTAGCCGCAGGTGAATAGGACACCACACTTTGGATATCCCCCGCACAACTAATTGCAATCCTTCAGAACGAGTATATCGAGGAACACGTCAAACGGCACGGCAGACGGTTGGATTACTATGAGAGAAGGTATGCCGCTCTAGTAGCTTAATGTCTTTTAACCAACTTTCGTCAGGCGGAAGAAAGAAGCACGTGCAGTCCACAAGTCGTCTGCAGTCGCTCAAAAGACGTTCGGTCTGAAGGCCAAAATCCTCCACGCGAAACGTCACCGGGAAAAAGTTCAACTCAAAAAGACACTCAAAGCACACGATGAGCGAAATGTCAAACAAGCAGATTCCTCTGCTGTCCCAGATGGAGCCTTACCTACCTACCTGCTCGACCGCGAGGGACAAAAGGATGCCAAAAGTCTGTCATCCGCGCTCAAGCAGAAGCGGAAAGACAAGGCAGCCAAGTACTCGGTACCGCTACCGAAAGTGCGAGGTATTGCAGAGGATGAGATGTTCAAGGTGGTTAAGACTGGGAAGCATAAAAGCAAGTCGTGGAAGCGCATGGTGACCAAAGCCACTTTCGTTGGCGAGGGATTTACCCGCAAGCCGGTGAAAATGGAGCGGTTCATTAGACCGATGGCGCTGCGGTACAAGAGGGCCAACGTTACTCATCGTGAGTGGACCATAACGTTCACCACCCATCTGCGCACTGACGATTTTCGCAGCTGATCTGAAGGCAACCTTCCAGCTACAAATACTAGGTGTCAAGAAAAATCCTCAGTCCCCGATGTACACCCAACTAGGCGTTCTAACAAAAGGGACGGTGATAGAAGTTAACGTTTCCGAGTTGGGTATGGTCACTACGGGTGGCAAAGTGGTTTTTGGAAAGTACGCCCAAGTCACCAACAATCCAGAAAACGATGGTTGCGTGAATGCTGTGCTTCGTAAGCCCTCAGTTTTTCATCTTCTGCGAGATCTGACGAAGTACATCAGTTGTATGAGTTTTCATTGTCCAATATGTAGTTTCCGCGCTTTCGGGTGGAAACTTTAGCATGCCGTATCAGTGGAAGTTCGCTATTCTGTAGGGAGGTGATTGACTTGTAATTGTGATCCACCTGTAATTGGGCACTTTACTGCTACGCAACGTCCTGCCTTTGATACTTCATACATCATCTCACCGCGGTGCGGTCGCCGGTGATGGTGGGTTACTGGGGTGAACCAGATACCCGGAGTCCGTGACATACCCATGACATTGTGACTACCAAATTATTGGTGGGACAATGGTAGTGCATAGTATTCACCTTCAAGTTGATTCCCCACAAGTTGCCGGGTGAGCATGTCCACATCAGACCCCAAGTCGCATTCAGCCTCCCCTGCACCGAACTCGACAACACGCCATGCGGTCACACCACTCGATCGACAGCGTTCTCAACTCGAGCGTCTTCTCAGGGATCCCAGCAAGCCCGCCTACATTCCTCCTCCTCCGAAAGAGAAAACTGTTCGTCCAGCAAGAGAGATGATGAAAAATGTTCAAGGATCAAGTGCAGGAGCCGGAAGCGGTGAATTTCACGTGTATAAAGCAGGCCGAAGAAGAGAATACGAACGATTGAAGATGATGGAAGAGGAAGTGAGAAAGGTGTGCCGTAGTGAACTCTGGTGCGAGAGACGTTTTAAACTGTGGGCGACATGTCTAGGAGGCTGAAACGGCTGACTTCGAGAGAAGAAAGAAAGAGGCTGAGGAACAAGCCGAGGCAAAGACTGCTAAGAATCGAGCCAAGAGACAGAAAAAGAGGGAACGGGCCAAAGTGAAGCACGGAAGTGGTACTGCCGAAGATGGGGATGGTGCCATGGAGATACCCACTAAGAGGCGTCGAATAGTAAGTGGGATAGGGCTGGTGTTCAGGAAAACGGGGGAAGAGAGTGACGGCAATGATGAGTCTGCAGGTTCTAATCAGTCCACTCTCGAAGAGCCTGCAATCGATGTGCCTGGTCCACAAGCATCAGTAGAGGAGGCATCTGGTATAGTTCCGGAACAAAGGATAGTTATTCACGATGATGTTTGACACGGCGAGGTCATGCTTCAGCCCAGCTCCTGGCCATAAGTATACGTATACATACAAGTAGTAGTCATACTTCGTCGGCTCATCTGTAGTCTAAATTCCTGAATCATACTTACGTAAAGTTGATTCGTCATAGACAAACTGGTTAGCTTTTCGCAGTGCCGTTCACGTCTAATATTTGCCACACAGTGATGCGATTGTCAACTGAAGAACCTCAATCCGCTGGAAATGAGAGCCACGCCTCTGACGATGAGTCACTACATAGTGACGCACTTGACCAAGGACCTGTCGCAGGCAACCTAAAGAAACGTCGATACCCTGGGACTAGTTCACGCAAGGCAGGGCCATTACGGAAAACAAGAGATGTCCCTAAGAAACACAAAGTCCCCTCAAATAAAAGACAGAAAACTCGGCAACACCGTGGAGATGTCAGCGACGTCAGCGACATCGATCTCAAAGATGGTCAGGAGGTCGTGGGGAAAGTTGTGCAAGCTCCTAAGACGGGATGGGGTGAGCTACCGGGCATATCATTTCCATCGTGAACTTGCTGCTGATATACCCTTACAGCTGCCAAAGGCCAAATTTCACAGCACACCCTCGATTTTCTGACATGTCTAAAAGACCCCGATTGTAATGACCGTGAATGGTAAGAAAGTGCGGTCTTTCCGTGTCTTAACTGTATTTATCATGCCTGGGCCAGGTTCAAGCTTCATGGTATGCTTTTTCCTTCTTCAAGCTTTGCAGAGAAATTCCGATCACCGTTGCAGAGCCGGTCTATAGGGAATGCGAGAAAGAGTTCAAACAGTTTATTGAATCCTTCAGTGAAATGCTCGTCAACGTAGATCCACAGATCCCGCCATTACCTCCAAAGGATGTCACCCATAGGATTTACCGTGATGTTCGTCCGCTATTTAATCCGACCATGTTGGGCTTGACATTGGCATGTGCCATCGCAGATTCGTTTCAGTAATGACAAGACACCATATAAGACAGGGTTGTCTGCTAGCTTTTCTAGGAGCGGAAGGAAGGGGATCTTCGCATTTTGTATGCTACTTGTCTTAGTGATCGGATTGATTGCTGACTATCCCTCACACAGATCATATGTAAGTTGGACACCTTTGATGGTTCCGTAGTTCCGTTTGATGTTACCGTTGATGATCCATTAGATTGGGTGCGTCGACCAAGTAGATTTTTTGTGACCGGATTTTCACGTGTGTTGTAGTCAAGCCTGGAGACCAAAGTATGGTCGCTGCTGGGGCTTGGTGCCCTGGGAAAAATGAGCTCTCATCCATCAGGTTCGTCTACTTTTTTTCTCGGTTACCTCTTTGGATGAAATTTACTGAATACCTATTAGGAATCACATTCTGCATTCCTCTGTGCGCCTCCGGCAAATAATTTCTGACCCAGAGTTTGTGTCAAACTTTGGTGATCCACGACCTCACCCGAAGGGAGAACGTCAAAGTATATTCGGTCGCGAAGATGAATTGAAAACAGCACCGAAAGGTGTTGATAAGCATCATCAGTAAGTGCAAAGGCGTCCGGCACATACGAAGCATGCTCATGCCGAAATAGGGACATTGATCTCCTGAAATGCCGATCATTAGCAGTCTCTCGGACGTATGTTTCTATAACACCAATCGTAATGCATAACATTATTCTTGTGTCAGATTTACAGATTTGCAAGTATTGGAGCCCAATTTCATTGAGGAACTGGAGAAGGTTGTACGGACGCTGCGACCATTTGTCCACTGGTGAGCAAACTCCCAAAAGAGTTTTCCTATGGTTCATACTATTTCCTTGTTCTTTAGTCTGAATGATATGATCACACTCCCTGTCGGCGGCGAATCTGATGGCTAGACAACATCATGGTATCCCATTTTGGTGGTTTGTACTATGTACCTTGACAAACTGGCTTTCATCCATCCAATCGTTCCGTGCTTGATTTTCGTGCACAAAACCGCCCTAACATTGCCGTACATGACTGTTTATTAGTACTAGTTCTATGTAGTGACCAGTGACAGAAAACCCTCTTTCGCATGTCTCGCGCCTTACACCGGCATTGAAAGGCACCTTAAATCCTCATACAACACATCGACACTATGAGCCACACGCTCGATGATTCGCAACTACCAACAGCTCTGCAGCCCAATCCCGAAGACAATAACGAAGTGCTCGCCGAAGATATCGCAAATCTCGAAGAAATCAATGCACTGACAGAACTGGGTACTACCTTGATCCAAGCCGTACTAGAGAGGGAACCAGCCGCGAACATCAAAGATCTCGTCGATGCAGGTGCCCCTTTGTGGTTCCAGGACAACGAAGGCACCTCCCCTCTTCACGCGGCTGCATATGTTAGGAATGAGCAACTCGTAAGGATGTTCCTTGGTGAAGGCGCGGTCTGGAACACAGGCACGTCATTGCGGACTAGTGTGTGAGGCTACCCGCTGACCTGCCCACGCTATGCTTAGTGGACAACCTAGGGAACACGGCTGGTGACATTGCACTATCCATGAATGATGAAGCTTGTTACAAGCTTATTCGTGATGCGGGCATCCGAGCAGGTAATTCATACACCCTACATGTGCCATTGATGCTTGTATCGACTCGAAAGTCTCCAGAACTTTTGTTGAACGTGCTTGCTTCACAGCCATCCGTCACGCAATCCGTGTCTACGCTCATGATTGACAATGATGATGTATCTGCTGCTGGGTCAACAGATGCATTTCTCACATCGCGCTTGCACTACACTACTGATGACCATGGTCAAGAGATCTGTCTGCTCGAGCTGGAGAGCGGTGCCAAAGTTGGCGTTATGATGGGCTGGGAACAAGACATAAGTGAGTAAGGACTGCTACCCCCAGCCACAGACATTGAATGTGGCAGCACTCAGTGCGTCAGACCGTGCACCAATTATGCTCCGATCACCCAAGATCGGATGAAGGACTTCGGGTCCTCAACATAGGATTCGGTCTTGGAATTGTCAGTAGAGAAACTTTCATTTCATTGCTACCTCTTGCTGATCTTAATCAGATCGATGGATTGTTTCAAGGTCTTTCAAAACTGCCTGCATTGCATGTCATAATAGAAGCCCACCCTGATGTTCTTGCTCATATGAACGAGCAAGGCTGGCACGAGCGAACAGGCGTCAAAATCATGGCAGGCAAATGGCAAGATATTATCTGCAACAAGGAGTTCCTCTCCTTTGGCAAATTTGACATTGTTTACACGGATACCTTTGCAGAGAACTATAATGGTGAGGGTGATTGGTTCATGTACAGTGCAGTATTGCTTATCTTCGCAGAATTGTACAAATTCTTCAATGCATTACCTAATCTAATGGAAGGACCTGCAGCCAGGTTCAGTTTCTTCAATGGCCTCGGAGCAACGAGTTAATCGCTTTCTTTCTCGCACGGGACAATTAACTAACCCAACCCATCAGATGCCCTCTTCTATGATATTTATTCAAGAGTGTCCGAGTGCCACTTGTCCGATGTCGGAGCAGAGGTTCGCTGGAGCGATATCCAGGTGGGCTGCGAGCAAGACCAGGAGCGCTGGGGAGAATCAAGGAAATACTTCACTCAGCCCATATACCGTCTGCCGGTCGCTCAGATGAAACCGACGCCTTGAGGTATATCTTACTACGCACACTCTGTAATTCGGATGCTCGATGGATTCTCATCGAACTGTTGAATTTACTACGGGATATTCAACTGCCTATCCAGCATATGTCACTTTACTGCGTTCGGGCACGGCACTTCCTGTCGAAGAAGTGCGATTGCTTGTGCTCATATAATTTTACAAATGCTGAACTGCCCAAGGACCTGCTACTTTACCCATATAATCCCGCGCACCCTCTTCCTCTTGAACCGTGGCAATCGCATGCGTTACAGTTAACTCTGTTCGCAATTAAAGAATAAACAGTCAAC
>JADGIP010000528.1:0-15601 GCA_016618355.2 Astraeus odoratus | reverse complement strand
TCAACACCAGCAAATTGGAAGCGCCGCGGAACTCGCAGGACTCGTCCCAACAGGGGAAGATGGACAGGCTAGTCTGCATTTCTGCATGACGACTGCTCGCTTCAGAATGCTCTCTCGAAGACTGCCATTGCATCTTCAGGTAAGCTGGAGGACCAAAATGCAGCCCATGATCAGGGTGACATTATTGACGCTGGGGGCGGCATCGTTGGTATGAACGTTCCCACACAGCTTCTCCTGTCTCTCTGGTGGGGATTGCCCCAGTTGAATGCAAAGTCCACTTGCTTCCGCCTACCTCGCTGCTCATCCAGCGTAGGCGAAACGACCCACCCGCCCAGCCTTCAGCCGCATTCTCTCCTTTGCACTCACCCATCGCTCCCTCTCTCAGCTCCACTACCAAGATAAAACCCTCCCTAGCGTAAGTATTTAACTTGTTCGTTGCCTGACGTCTCCCGAGAACTCGGGCCTGCACGGGTTCCCACCCTCGCAACTCGCTCGTTCCCATCGTCGCCACGCTTCGGTCTGGCATGTTTTCGTCCAGCTCTCTTGGTAGTACACTCACCTTTAATTTCTACATGTACCTACATACATCAATCCCTGTACAAAAGGGTTTACCATCACGCAGAACGTGCGACATGCACTTACCTATATATAGGTTGTGTACTAATATTTGTTCGTTGCGGCTCTCCGCAAGGTCACTCTATTCAAACCAACTTCATTTTCAACGGCCATTCACCACATCTGTTTCCCGTGTAACCTAAGAGGAGACAGTAGCAAGGAACGTGTTTTCCATGACTGACTCCCCAAGTGGACAATTGCAGATATCAGGGTAAACCTGGAGGTATACGATCTGACACGTTTTTGGTGGCCCAACATATAGTTCCCCGCTGACATCAAATCTTCGTCTTGGATCTGATCAGATCGCATTTCCACAGTTCTCTTAGTGCTATCAGAACACCTTTCAGGGTGGACTTTGACTGTTCATGATGCCGTAGTTCTCCTATATGCCATGAGAACGATTGAGCGCCGTCCATCTAACTTAGGAATAACACGTTTATTAAAGCGTTCCATTGGTGAAGTCACTGTCACAGTTGTCCGTGAATCTTTTATATTGTCCTGTACCTTCCGAATTTCGGGCACACTGTTATCGGCCGCGAGAAGGTAACACCTTACAATGGTCTCCCGTAAACCATACCAAGGTCGTGAACGAAAACTCATTCTGTCTTTTGACGTGGGCACCACCTACAGTGGAGTCTCGTACTGCATACTTGATCCAGGAGAAATTCCCGAGATACGTGGCGTGGCGAGGTATGTACTTTTTTACAAACGGTCGCTATGGGTATTTGAACATTCGTCAAAGGTATCCGGCACAAGAACAGGTCGGAGGTGATAGAAAGATACCATCAATACTTTACTATGATCAGCAGCACGTTGTACAGGCAGTGGGTGCCGAGGCTTTACAGCAACATATCATCGAGCAGGCAGAGGATGAGAATTGGATTAAAGTTAAATGGTCGGTTTCCGCAGATAATCAGGTATAATGATATCTAAGGTAGTGCGACTTTCAGGTGGAAGTTACACCTGCGCCCAAAACATCTCTGGTCGGCCCATGTTACAGACGATGATATCCCACCCTTGCCGAAAGGACTGGCCGCAGTCCAAGTCCTTAGCGACTTCATGGAGTATCTGTTCAAGTGCGCGCGTACCTACATTATAGAGTCGCATGCCAGCGGTGATATCATGTGGAAATCCCTCGAGAACCACATTGAATTTGTTCTGACACATCCAAATGGTTGGGAGGGGCCTCAACAACAGCAAATACGACGTGCCGCAGAATCTGCAGGACTTATACCCAAAGGGGAAGATGGACAATCACGGCTTCGTCTCTTGACGGAAGGGGAGGCCAGTTTGCATTTCTGCGTGACAACTGTCCTGGCTGAAGATTCACTGGGAAAGACGCCGATACTGTGCCCAGCCGAACCAGAAGAACCAAACGTTCAATCAGACTATCAGGGGGTTGCCATTATCGATGCTGGGGGTGGTACCATTGATATGAGCATATATTCCATGAAACTTTCACCATCTGTCTCAGTTGAAGAGATCGCCACAGCTGAATGTAGGTCCTATAAGTTTACTCACTAACCTGCGGGAATCTCATGTATTCGTAGGTCGCCTGCAAGGCTCTGTATATGTCACCCTCCGTGCACAACAGTTCCTTAAGTGTACGTAGCATCCTTGTTGAAAGAGCTGTTTTTGATCCAATACCTCTCTGAATTCAAGCGAAACTTGCCAACTCAAAATACGGCACAGACGAAATGATTGAACAGATGACGGAGATTTTTGACAGAACGACGAAGCTCAGGTTCCGCAACGCCGCTGACCCGCAGTATATCTTGTTTGGCACTGTGCGGGACAAGGACCCAGATTATAACATACGATCGGGTCAGCTCAGAATTGCGGGGTAGGCTTTTTCTGTTCCGCCTTACCAGTAGGTCTTATTATATGCAGTGCCGAAGTCGCTAAATTTTTCGAGCCATCGGTTGAGGCGATCGCGGAGACATTCAAACAACAACAGAGATCATCCAGCTTGCCCATCAAGGTCTTTTGTTCACTATGTAAGCATTTGGTAACTGAACGTCCAGTATAGCACGCCTTCCTAGTCGGCGGCTATGGTTCCAGCGACTTCTTATTCTATCGTCTTCAGCAGCATCCAGCCTTCTCGGATGTAAGTTTATGCAGGCCGGGGCAATACGTGTGCGTCCTACATCGGAACATCGCTGTTCCACTGAACCTATGCATCTTGTCTTAGGAACAAGGCCGTTGCAGATGGTGCCGTTTCGTTCTACATCGATCACTTAGTGATAGCAAGGGTAGCGAAAGTCACTTACGGCGCTCCTTGTAAAATCGACTACCAACCTCATCTCGCAGGCCATGTCACTAGGAGGTCCACCGGGTACCGTGATATTGACGGAAATTGGGTGTTGCCAAATTCCTTCGTGTCTATACTAAAGAAGGTTCTGCTGTACTTCAGTTATTAGTATATGGTCTGACTTCTTTTCAGGGGACTCGTGTCTCAGAGGAGCAGCAATTCCGCCAGATACTCTTCATAAACTCCGAGACGCGTGTCACCAGTATCTTTCAAAGAATTTCAGCTTACAGAGGAAGTTTACTCGACCCACAGTGGACAGACGAAGAGCCCGGTGCGTATTCGCTGAGAACTTAGCCCTGATAACTAACACAAAGTAACACAAGACTCTTTTAAAGAGTTGTGTACCATTCGCGCGGATGTCTCCAGAGCAGCTAATGCGCTTTGTCCGCAGACGTCTCCAGATGGCAATACCTATTACCAGATTGCATTTGACGTGATTATACTGTTCGGTCTGACGGAGCTGAAAGCTCAAATAAGCTGGATGGAAAATGTCTGTGATCTCCTCGTCTTATGTTATAACTACTAATATTTCAAGAAATTCAGGGCATCGAGACGAGGTATGGTACTTGCATCCAAGTGATTGGGAAGCTCCTCTCATGAAAATGACAGGAGCCCAGCATCAATAGTATATGAGGAGGAATAAGGATAGATAATCTGGACTTCAGTTGTATCTTGTACCCGATTTCAATCTCCACTTAAAGCATGTACCGCTGTGTTCTAGCCCATACCTCGGGTGGATGGACCCACTCCTCTTACATTTGTATTCCAGCTACTAATTGGGACTGGCGGAGATTAATAGTGTGTCTCTGCTATGTAGGTATAGTTTAATCAATCACTTGAAGAGCTGTCACAATTTTGATCCAGACTTCTGATGATACCCTCGTTTCCTCTGCGCGGACGCCTCGCTGAGACCACGCAGTGACGAAGAACTAGACTTCACCGTCGCCGCAGCCAGTTTGTTGGGTCTGTACATCATCTGATGTGACTGAGATGAGGGTAAGCGCCACCCACAAAAGGAGGCCATCCAGGGCCATCCCTTGTGATAGCAGCTCCATATGGCCCTTAACCTCTCTACCATGCAAGAAAGACCACCGTATGAAGGAGCCGCACGGAAACTGGTGCTGGCTTTCGACGTAGGGACTACATATAGCGGTATTTCTTACAGCATTCTTGACCCAGGCGAACCACCAGTCATCTGTGATGTAACCCGGTCGGCTGCAATTGATTTTCCTTCAATTATATAGACTAATCGATTTGCAGTTTCCCTTCCACCGAACATGTAGGCGGGAACTCGAAGATACCCACCATTATTTACTATGATAACGACGGTATTGCGCGTGCGTTCGGCGGAGAGGCTTTGCAGGAGGCTATAATAGAAAAGGCAGACGAGGAGGAATGGGTTAAAGCTGAATGGTGCCACCCTGCCAATGACTATTGCTGTCCTTGCTGATATCGGGCGTAGGTGGAAGCTTCATCTGCGACCCAAAAACATGTCATCCATCCACGTCCGTGACGAAGATATTCCCCTTCTTCCACCCTTAAAGACCGCCGTAGAACTCCTTGCAGACTTCATGAAATACCTGTTCCAGTGTGTGAGGACATACATAGAGGAGAGCCATGCGAACGGGCGTGACATGTGGCAGTCTTTCGAAAGTGATATTGATTTCGTCCTCAGTCACCCAAATGGATGGGAGGGCGCCCAACAAGCGCAAATCCGCAGAGCGGCTGTGATG
Source organism: Astraeus odoratus (assembly GCA_016618355.2). Lineage (NCBI taxonomy): Eukaryota > Fungi > Basidiomycota > Agaricomycetes > Boletales > Astraeaceae > Astraeus > Astraeus odoratus. Next base: position 10,942 of record JADGIP010000528.1, on the reverse strand, counting down.
GCAGGGCTAGTGCCAGATACACCAGAAGGACAAGCAAGAATTCGACTCGTTACAGAAGGTGAAGCGAGTCTGCACTATTGCTTAGGGTGCAAGCATACCGCAGATGCATTCAAGGTATATGCAATTTCACCTAGGACTGGCTGATACCTTAAGAAGTCTTCAGGGTGATGTAGGTGTGATGATCATCGATGCCGGAGGTGGAACAATCGATATCAGCTCCTATTACATGACCTCATCACCCCCAACAATACGCGAAATTGCACCCACCGAATGTAGGGTATCAATATCTATTCGGCCGTATCAACGACTTAGTGGCACCCCACAGGTCGATTGCAGGGGTCCATTTTTATTACGCAACGTGCGGAGGAGCACCTTGAACGTTTGTCACGAAAGATATTGTACGATGGCTCTCTTACATACTCTTTTTGTAGAGAAGCTACTCGGCTCTAAGTTCGGGTCCAAAGAAGATATTAAGCAAATGAAGAATGAATTTGACAAGACGACAAAACTTCGCTTCAGCAATCCAGAAGAACCATCTTATATTCGCTTCGGTACTGTGAGGGATAAAGACCCAGCCTTCAACATTAGATCAGGACAGCTCAAACTTCCTGGGTAACGTCCTACTACGGTCACGGCATTACGCGACGACATTAACAATCCCGGTCCAGGTCAGAGGTTGCTACTCTTTTTGAGCCTTCGGCAGAAGCCATCATAGCAGCAGTAGAAGACCAACGGAAGGCAGCGGCCGAGCCGATCACCGTGAGTCATCTAAAGCTGTCTGACCGTATTCCGTGGCGTTGACATGTAGTTAGTCCGTTTTCCTTGTTGGTGGTTTCGGTGCCAGTGACTGGCTATTTTCTAGGTTGAAGAGTCATCTCGAACCCCTGGGTCTACAGTTCTGCAGACCAGATAGTCATACGTGAGATCTCTGAAATGGATGCCATTGAATATACGCTAATACCGGAAATACGGGCAGAAACAAGGCCGTAGCGAAGGGAGCTGTTGCTTACTATCTTGATCACCGTGTTTCTGCTCGCGTTGCTAAGTTTACGTACGGTACACGCTGCGCAGTAGAGTTCGACAGAAACAACGAGCAACATCGGCTGCGTGCAGCATCCGCGATTCCTCGCCCCTCAGGGCGTACAGTCCTTCCAAACGCGTTCAGTGCCATACTGACAAAGGCAAGCGTATTGGCTCTTCAGAAAACTAACATTAGAGCGCTAACTTGAGACTCAGGGGACGACAATCTCTGAAACGAAGGAGTTCCGGAAGGATTACATCGTGGAATGCGCGGAACGAACGACATGCGACACTGTTGCTACTGAAATTGTGTGTTACAGAGGCGATTCACTGAACCCTCAGTGGGCGGATTTGGAGCCAGGTCAGCGTAACACAGTAGACTTGTGATGGGTCTCATCCTCGCTTCCAAACTAGCCATGTTCTCCAACCTCTGCACAGTGCATGCAGACACGTCGAAGGTATCAAAGACACTCAGCCCGCGCCGTGGATTCGCAGGCATGCAGTATTACAGGCAACAATTTGGTATTATCCTCAAGTTCGGGCTCACTGAGCTCGAGGCGCAAATCAGTTGGAAGGAGGATGTGAGTATTTGTCGTTTGTCCGCTAATAGAATGGCACTAATTCTGACTTCTTAATGTGCGCAGGATGAAGAGAAGAGGTAAGGAACAGGCTTTTGCCCGTTTCCATTAACTGTTTTTACCTTGCACAGGGGCCCGGCGACTGTGGTTTTCGATCATGTTGTAGAGGCCATCTAAGTAGTGGTCGAAGATGAGCTTACTTGGGCATAGCTGTGCTTATGCTAACGGAATACTTTAGTTCACGACCTGTTGGACACATGGTAACACGTACCTTTGACCTTTGATGTTCTTACTTAATGAATATCAATGGAGTTCCTACTAAGCTTCGTAGAGATGGGTACAGGAGTACGCGTCATAACCATTTTAGACTGGTGGGTAAGGGATACCATATTGCATACCGTGCACCGCAGCCCAAGTAATCAGCGGTGTCACCTTTATCTTTACTACAATAGTAACTATCCTGGTGAATGTCACTTACCAATACGGGCTACCCATCAGTCGTCAAGGATAAAGTTGTTCTGCAACCATACATAGTAACCTTCTATATCATTCGCTCACGAAAGTAAAGCGATTGCAGGTAGGTCACCGAATCAGCTAAACATGGATGAATCTCTCATGCGAGATATGGAAAGAGTGTCAATAGTAGCAATGATCGAGAAGTGAAAGTGATCGATGAAGCGTTTACTCACGCCGTCAAGTGTGACAAAACGGAGGTTAGGAAGGTCATATACTAGTATCTCCGAGGTATCCTCTAACCCATCGAACTGTTCATTACGGACAGTCAGCCACGTCAACATCGGCGCTTCTTGCAAGACCAGTATAAACTCCCTAAAGGAGATCCTGCCTGATTGACTGTTGCCAGAAGTGCCGGCGGAACTCGGCCACGACAACGTGAGCGAGCGCAAACGGAGCAAATCATGGAATCCGTCCGACTTTGGGTAGCAGGCAGCTTTGAACGTGTAGTTGTCGACGAGGAGATGTTTGACAGCGTGGGTAATCAATTTCCATCCTTTTTCGTTTCGTGAACCATCAGATTCAAACTCAGGCGTCGTCCGGTCCTTGTAATAGCCTCCATCGCCGTCGTCTTCCTTGTATTCCATGTGCAGTGTTCTCAACGACCTTGCCTTTCCGCAAAGAGTCTCACAAGCAGCTGCAAGGGAAGAACTGCGAGAGAGGGAGTATCTAATACTCTCCAAGCGCTTCATGTGAGGGAGTATACTCCTTGTCACATCTCTGACGGTGGCGGCGTCCGAATGCGGATCTGCTTGCATGGAATTTGGGGAAGTGTCCTGTATCACCGAGAGCGAAACCACTAGATTTCCAGACCAGCTGAGGATTTCTCGGGCAGCCTGTGCAGTACTCGTCCCAACCGCGACCACTACTTTCGTCCAGAAGGTGGGAAAAGAAGGGGAACATAGGATGTCCATCCACCACTTGCACACAGAGGCGACGTTATAAGGGAACAAGCTCGGAGAAAGTGGGTCCATCGTTGTCTCAGGCTTTTGTGCCATAGACTCCGCTGCGCCGAGATTCTCGCTATTTTCATCCCGGAGGTGTCTGCTCTTCTGACGAGGTTCCAGTGCGTGGACATACATGAATACTTCGATGAGCAACTCGGTGGGGAGCCGCATAATTGGACAAGGGGCATTTGAGCCGAAGTTTGAACGCATTGGGTAGCATTTCGGATGCTCAAGACTGCAGGACAGTAACAGGGAAAAAATGGCTGCTGCAGGAAGGCCGCTGGTAGGTGCAGTGACACTGGTCATTTCTACTAAGTGAACGAAAGGAGCTGAGCCGGTAACTCGGGCAACACTCGTATTACGATAACTTACTAGAGGCCGAAGCACTTCAGCTGCTCCACGAACAATAAGTACAATGTTAGACGGGTCTGTTGTCGCGACACACGGAACGTCAAGCGACAATAAATACCAAACCATGGAATACAAATTATCCGACGGCACTGAGGCATATAGACTAAGCGAGAGCCTGAGCTTTGCCAAATCGTTCAACTGATGGTCGAGCTGTCGTCCAACATGTCTTGCGATTCATGAAAATCCACTAACCACAGATATTCTAGTGTCAGGATTAGTTATGCAATGATATATGTCAGAGTTACGTAGGCCATACTGGCGTCTACGAACTGACATCAGTATATGTTTGTTAAGGGTGAGTAATGTTAAGGTTTCCGTGCTTCGGCTCCTGATTACATAATACGTACATATCATGTCCTCGGAGGAAAGGTATCTTAATCCTCGACAACCACCATCTCCACCCCCACCGCCTTTGAACAGTCTGATCCCCATCTATTGTATGGCGTGACCCCCATCGACGGCTCCCGCATTGTTGCCCCATCTGCCACAGACCGACAGAACCGGAACAAGCAATGGTATATATTATTGCATAACATCTTTTGACAGCAGAATATCATGGCTGGAGGGTTTCGTGATGGTTCCTGACTCCACCACGCACGCCAGGTACCCCAAAAACCGAGGTATGGTCGCGCGCCGATAACCCTGCACATCAAGGTTGAGAAATAGATATGACGGCGTCTCTCTGTATCCTTGTCATCGGGGTGCATCTGTCATTAGGGGGATAGTGGCGGACCCTAAGACTCCACCCATGTCGTGACCAGCGAACGAATGAAAAGTTTCCCTTCATTTGACTTCCATAGGTGTGTGAACGTGCTCTCAGTGAGCCACTCGTATAAACGCGGGTCAACACGGATACCCACTCTCCTCCAGCCCACTACTACTATCACCACCCACTTTGCAGACATGTCTGCACACAGGATATACGTTGGGTCGTACACTGACGCCATCTACACGCTCGAGTTTGATCCATCTTTGTGTGGTACCGACTCACCCGCTCTCAGATGCGTGGGAAAGACTCACGTTGGCCATCACCCGTCGTGGATTGCGTCCCACCCGTCTGATGGTTCGCTGGTGTTCACGGGGCTCGAACAAACAAAAGGTGAGATTGCCGTCGTCAAGTACGGCGACTCTGGAGAAGGCGAAATCGTCGCGAGGGCAAAGAGCGGCGGGGACCATCCGTGCACGCTGCTTGTGACAGAGGACGAACTCATTATCGGAAACGTGAGTTCCCTGCTTGCTCGGACGCTGTCCTGGAACACAAAAGTTAAATCCCAAGCTCCGTCCGACCTGCCCCCGCGCATGTACGTGTACGTGGTGTTCTCTTATCCATAGTATTCCTCGGGCACTCTGGCCACTCTCCCGATCTCCACCGCTGCCCCCTACGTGCTCACGCCACAGCCATGGACGCTATCTCTCCCATTTGACACACCCGGTCCAAATAAGACCCGACAGGCGTGCTCGCATCCCCATCAGACCATTTTCAATACCATCGATACCACAGAACGGGAGCTGCTTATCCCCGATCTAGGTGCGGATAAGGTATGGCGTCTCAGGCGCGGCGGCGGTGGACGCTGGGCCATACATGGCCGTGTACAATGCGAGGTGGGTGGTGGCCCCCGCCACGTCGCCACGTACGGTGCGTTTTGTCTGGATCACCTGGGTTGCCCTTTCCCACAGATGTTACAGGAACGACGATGTATACGCTACTCGAGTTGGCCTCGCGCCTCTCTGTGCATGCGTTCCCCCCGAGCGACACGAGTCCACCCCAGAGGTCCCTCTCCACTCTGCCTAGCCCACTATCGTCTCCGCGCGACATGCTCGCAGCCGAGATCTTATTGCCCCAGCCGAACGAGGTGTTTTCCAAGCCGTACATCTACGTCTCGAACCGGAATGACCCGAGCCTGGGAGGAGACACGATCGCCATCTTCTCGCTTGCGGCCGGGGAAACCGAACCAGAGCTCGTGACACAGGTGCGCACGGGACTGAAGCATCTCCGGGGCATGTCCTTCGGCGGAGACAATGACAGATGGCTCGTCGCCGGCGGGGCTGAAGGCGGTGGCATCAAAGTATTCGAGCGCACGGATGGCGGGAAAGACTTGAGGGAAGTTGCAAGTCTCGATGCCGTCCTTGCTGCGAGACCCACGAGTTTCCTATGGCGGTAGGCAAGTCTCCTTCTGAACGAAATATGTCCACTTTTGTAAGCAGTACAATGTACATTATCATGATGGCAGCGAGAAGGACATCCAAAGGTGATGGTATATCGCGTCGCATAAGCCCCAACGTTTATCCTATCACACCGTCTTGTCTGAGCCGCGCTATTTCATTTGCATCCAAACCAAGCTCTTCCATCAGCACTTCATCAGTATGTGCACCAAGATCAGGGCCAGCCCATCGTGTTTTGGCGCCTGAACCCGCCAAGACCGGGAAGACACGGGGCATCTTCACGTTCCACCCGCCGTCCTCCTTCGGCACCCAGACATCCTCCACCGCACCGCGTGCCTTCACCTGCTCGTGCTCCACGATATCTTGGACGCCAAGAACGCGGCCGACGGGCACGCCCGCTTTCCCCAGCACATCGAAGACTTCCTCTGCCGAGCGCGCGCTTGTCCACTCTGAGATGGCCGCTTCGATCTCTGCTTGGCGGGCCACCCGATGGTGATTGGGTGCATATAGCGGTCCTATGAGATCTTCTCGCCCAATAGCGCGCATTAAGCGGGCATAAAGGGTATCCCCATTCGCACCAATGATGATATATGTCGGAGAATCCGGGGACGACGGCGAAGGGAGACAAGGATATGCGTTCGTGGGAACGATTCCGGTTACAGAGGACCCTGAGGGCCCACGAACCTAGCAAGACGGGTTAGTGCTTGAATCGTTTACACGAGCCGCTGGCAGCTCCTACTTTTCCCTTCCGGTCGTACTCAGGGATGATACCTTCCATCAGATTCAGCATGCTTGCGTCCCCGTCAGCAAAGGGCCGTCGTTACGAGACTTTGGCACACACCTCTCCATGATGCTAACATCGACGGTCTGGCTCTTTTGCTTGCCTTGTGAGACGAGCTTTTGTCGAGATATCAGAGCCAGGACCTGCGATCACGTCTGAACGGTCTATTCGAAGCTCAGGAAGAATTTTTGGGTGCACCCACCGTGCCGAAAGCAGCGTGAAGCCCTGCAACGGAGTCGCCCAGGCTGATATTCGGTCTGACTGGTGGGCCAGAAAGTCCGCCGGTATCGGGATCGACGAAACCATTGATGTACCGGAAGCCGGACTCCGCTTCGCAGACGGAGGCAAATCCGGGGCGAGAAGACCAGGGTCCGGTCTGGCCGAACCCGCTGACGCGAGTGAATATGAGAGAAGGGTTGAGCGGGTGCAGGTCTTCCGGGCCGAGGCCCCATTTTTCGAGAGCTGGTTCGCCGTAGACACGTAGGTCAGCGGTACCGTAACCGGCGAATGCGACGCAGGAAAGAGTGTCTCACTTCCAGGCTTGAAGTTCTCCACCACGACGTCGCTCTTGGCTGCGATCTGCTTCACCAGTCTTAAGAGAGGCACACAATGAGTGTGCACGTAATGACCACAGTCGAACACGAGTACATACTCTCTCCCCTCATCTTTTCGAAGGTCAATGGCGACGCTCTTCTTGTTCCTGCCCAGACTTCGGAACCAAGGGCTGACGCCATCGACGTCGAGCTCCCGCCACACCCTCAGCGGGTCTCCCCCAGAAGGCGGTTCTATCTTAATGACCTCCGCGCCGAAGTGTCTGGAGACGTGCGGGGAGGTAGGTGTGTGAGGTGACGGGTCATCAACGTGGTAACAACGGGACCAGTTTACCCGAGAAGCTGCCCGCAGAACGGCCCAGCGATGACCTGCCCGAGCTCCAGGACACGCACGCCACTGAGCGGCGGGTCGTCCGCTGCGCACGTATCCGCTGTCGAAGTGGAGAACCTAGCCGTGCCTTCTTCGGTGCTCCGTCTCTCGCAGAAGGGGCATGCTTACTTGGAACCAAATACGCTTGGGGAAAGGCGGGTCGTGCGAACAGTCGACACGGTCGTCCTATTCGCAGAAGATCTAAATAGAATGGAAGCCATGGGGAAATGCGACGACGTTGGAGTCTTCATGCAAGCCTAGGTCACTGATCCTGAGTGGGTATAAGGACTTGTATGTAGTACATGATGTTCGTAAACGAGCCAATCAACACCGAACTCGCCCGAATTACGGCTGCGCGGATCGGCCGAAAGCTGGGACATCCGACGTGTCCTCTGTACTCTGGTATGTTTGTTCATGGAAGTTGGTGAGGCAAGGGTACCGCAGTTACCCCACCAACTATCATGTCCGTTGATCCTTCGGGTCAGACGTTTGCTGTAATCTCCGAGTCATGGTCATTTCGTGAGTCGGGATTCTACCGCAGTCCACCTCGATATGCAACATACATTGTCCATGTTCAATATCGAGGATGCACCCTGCCCCGCGATATATGCAGAGTAACTCCATGGTCCACTCAGCAGAGGACTGGCTAGCAATGAGCGATGGCAGCTGTGGAGGAGATAGCGCATTCCCTGTTGCTGCCTACATCAATATCACCAGCGTATCAAGCTAATACTCGTCTCTGCCATCACGTTCACGGCAGTGTTTCCATCACTCGGCGCTCGCACTGTCGGGTGTACTGCAACGGATCAAGGACATCGGTTTATCCACACAGGAAAGGTCAAATTGGCATTCCGAAAACTACTTTGCGATTTGGAATACAGAACAGATTACAGCGTACAGAGATACCAAAACTGATACATAGCGATACAATATACCTGCCAAGGCATGCCTGCGTATGGAAACTAGCGAACCACTCTACCTTCCACCACGTCAGGCTGTGACTACGAGATACCATCAGTACCAGAATGCACTGCCGAAAGACGAGGAACCCCACCTTTATGCCAGGATATGATTTTCAGGGCTTTAAGCAACGATAGTCGCAAGAATTGTTTCCGGTATTTTTAAGGTCTGGTATCGTTGTCTACCCTTGTGAATCCTATCACCTTAGCATGCAGCATCTATTGGTAGTGTCTGATAGAAATTCCTTGGTCATGCATGTGTATATACTGTCACTCAAACGTGAATGTTGAGGTGATTACTACAAACGTGGCACATCCTCCACCTTCACCGCGGAGTTGCCCCTTTATTAAGTTTCTCCAGGTGATGGAAAGGATGTATGCTTGCGGACGGAACCCTGGTAGCTGAGGTCTATGCCCACTGCTTTGGCATCGAACATGCTTGCGACAACTGGCTTGGACAAAGTATACTTCGACAGGCCATCTCTGGTGGACTGACACTGCTCATCCATACAAGAAGCATATACGATAGGGGTACCGGACCGGACGGCATCAACTCGCGGTATAGACCCGAATTGCCCCCACAGTCCTGTCGAAAATTTCATTTGACTGGCGCCATCTTCGAGGTTTACATATATTAAACCAAAGCCTCGATGCAACAGTGTTCTTTAAAATATAATATGCAACCATAGACACAGCAAATTATTGGGGGCAGTCGGGAGTATATACCGGCCCCTAGTAGAATGCATCATCCGTGTAAAGTACACATTATGGCTCGAATGTTATACCTGGATTCCTGTGCACGTTGCGTCGGGGAACGGGACAGCATTGGTCATAAATCCCAATCATGTTCCATCAGGGGGATCGACCATTAAACATCCATCAAACCCTGAAGAGAGAGGCGCACGTGTCTAACTATCTGTGCAGGAAAGCATGGCCCGCACAAGCAGGGTGTTGCGATAGTGACGTGCACTTTTGCTCAATGTTAGGATTTGTATTATAAAATGACATATTTACCCCATGGGGGTCCAGGCACTAGGTCTGCAATCTTCAGTAGCATCAAGACATGTGTCTCCTGCTAGTTGCAGTCTAGTAGAGTAATGTCATGTTGCGCACAGCAGGATAGTACCTCCGACTTCCGACTCCGTGATGAAAAAAGTTGTCTCGTACGACATATGTGTCTATTAGTCCATTTTAAGGGACCTACAGTGGCATGATGGGAACTAAGCCCTAGGCGTTCATTTATGGACCCTTCCAACTCGTTTCTCGATCGTCAGAAGAGTGGACAGCATTTAGGAATGATCAGACTCATACCAAAATAAGGGAAGGGTCAGACAGAATATGGTACGATTAGGAATACAGCATCACAAAAACTATACACATGGCTGGGGTATCGTAGCGAAGCTCATAGGAAGACTAGCAAGACAAGGGATTGCATAAGAACACTCGACGGAGCCAATCGGGCTATACGATATCGAAGTAAGCTACAAGTGCACATTAGTCAGGCAAGTCACCACAGCAGGCTACGCATGATTATCGCTGAAGTGTTTCTCCTGGTGCCTGTTGAGCTCGTCTCTATGGCTATATGTATACCCGCATGTACCGCAGTCGAATCTGTATTCCAGATGTATCTCAGTGACATGTCGAACGATACTCTCCTTGTTCATTTGCAACCCGCAAGCGGACCAATTGCAAGTCATCCTGGTTTTATCACCACCCACGACTCCGTGTTGTTCTCGTAAATGAGCCGGAAATTGCTCGCCGAGAATTGATTGATCACAAATTGCACCGTCTCCACATACCCAACGGCACGAGTATGATCGCTGCTCGGGTGGGGGACAGGAGAAGTTCAGGAGCGCCTCTGGGTCCTGAAAGAAAAATGAGTCAGCTTGGTGTCTAATATTTACGTTGGAGAACAACCTCGCCAGGGAAAGCGGTGTGTATTCATTCGGCTGGTTCCAAGAGGAGCTCACGATTGCAATATATGAAGTATGTGGGGGGATACTGTGTTACTGGTCTCCGTCGAGGAATCCACTGGTATTTAACCTATGCCGCTGACGCCTGTAACAAAAAGAGGTGAGGCTAGCACAGAGCAACTGGTCCCCTGGCCAAGGGTTGGAGTCTCCATCTACATTGGCAGGAACAACATGATCGGGTAGCATGGGCCTTGTAACAGCATCTACACACTCTTGGAACAAAGGAAAGCCAGTGGCACCTGGCTCGGAGATTAAAATTCCGTCAGACTACGCCACGAGGAACATGGGTACCACAGGTAAAGGTTTATCGAATAACGTTTAGTAGGTCTACCATCCAGTGTCGCGGATGGCCATAGACGCGTGGACGACGATACTGGATCGTGGATAAACCAAAGCGATACACGCGTGGAGGGATTGAAGGGGTGCGAATGCATGTCGCTACCTAATATGTCTGGTGTGATTGCCACTGGGGGAGGTCTGTCGTACCAATGGCTTTTCCGTGACGGTATATACGCGTGCAACGTAATCCCGGCTGCGCAAGTGAGGTGATAAAACGAGGAAAATATAGCGACTAGTAGATAAAAAAACATGCGCGGACACCATGTCAGTCCTCCATGGGCTGTCGGCTACAGCAGTCGTTGTTATGTTGTCAAACAGCAATATCGCCGGAAAAAGG
>JADGIP010000527.1:0-15618 GCA_016618355.2 Astraeus odoratus | reverse complement strand
TCGTCCGTTCAACATGCACTGCGGCAAATGATATCGGGCTGCCCTCATGTCGTGTAACTCTGGTGAAGGTATCCTTCCTTAAGAGTGTTCATACCAGTTCGCAGCAGCCTTGGCTGCGCCCTAGATCATCAAGCCCGTCGAGGGAAGCTGAGTGACGATCGCGAGAGATTCCTTTCTGAGAGGTACGAAGGTGCGGGTCATATGCCAAGGCATTGGCCATTCTTTATTCTTTAGTTCCGTTCTGATGCCTTCCATTAGGCCGCTTGTTATGAATACTATCGGGCAGAACCCAAGCGGATATGTATGTACTTCATGTGTATAAGTTAATCTCCATTACACGAATAGGCTATGGTAACTCCATGGAATCAAAAATATGTGCTATTAGCGTCAAACGTGACACGCAATACTCCTGGAATCCGTTGTGATAAATGTGAATAGTCGTGATCACCATGGAAGATGACCCGCATTATTTCATTCAGCTTGGTAAATATTTTCGTGTCCAGATACCACCAAGTCGCAGATATTGCGCACTTTATTTCAAACCCCCTTGTCGAGCTTCCTGAGGCAGATACAGGGGCTTTATCTAGTCGTGGTGACCCTGAATTGAAAAGTTCGATACTCAGGGTCGGACCATCCACTTGGACTCGTCCCCAGGGTTTGTCTTCGTCTCCCTTTACTGTCCCGCTAAGAACACGATTGGTGTAGATGATCGCATCTTGGAATGGTTCACGTGCAACCTTCTGTTTGCAGAATGTTGAAGTGGCACGAACAGGCCAGTACGCAAGAGTCCTGTGAATTCGGATAGGTAGACCCCGTGCAATCATGTTCTAATGTCGCTGTAGTCGATCTTGACAAAAGTTCTCGAACGTGGGACATTCTATGGTTATGTCTGGTGGTTACTCAACATGATTTCTTCATTAATTGCATAGCAAAGGAATTTCACCTTGGGCCATGTCCTGCCACTACTCGTGCATGGGCGGGCTGCTCAGTGGCAGCATATCGTGCATTGTTTCAACCATAAAGGGATAGTCTGAGCAGGAAGTCCCAAGCAACGGGATGGTCAATATTCAGTGGTTTTCTGGGATGCTTGCCTGAGCAGTGGTATATGTATCATTTTCATTGCCGGATGAAGTTACAGTGCGACCAACACGCGGCGTTCTCCACTAAGACACCTTGGAAGTGAAGCTTTGCATTTATCTAGCAGAAAGTAGATTTCTTTTCATTCCTGGGTGGATATTCTCCCGAACTGAAGTGCCAGAGGGAAATCCTAGTAAGAACGCTGTTAGGCACTTCACCTATACCGAGGCTCGCGTTTCTTTGGTCTCTCAATGGTGCCCATGGTACTCACTAGGTTTCCGACATGCAAAAGGGGCCTACATATTTGGTCATTAGGGATTTTTTCGAGGGATTCGGTCCTGCAAGGCCCGGCCGCGTAGCAGATGGAGGTATGTATTTTAGATGTATTTCTATTGCAGTGTACTGCCATCCTCACAGCGACCAGGACGTATATTTTTTTAAAACTAAGAACGTCCTGAAACGTGATATAAAAAGTCTCTGAAACACATGAAGGGATCAACATACGGCAAAGACATTCCAGAGATATGGGATAAAGGGGCTCCTATATCCAGCATATTTAGTGTCTAGTATTTGCGTTCTGCGAGCGACTATTGACCCTTAAATGATCTCTGGGCCCGGCGAAACCATCATGGACTGGTTTCGCTTGTTAGTAGATGCTGATAAGACTTACGTAAATATAGGGTTAGCATCGCTGATAACCCGGCTGGCTTCGTGCTAGTGTTCTTCCCACTGAGGAGACGGGGATACGGCTGAGGGGCGCATTAGTTACTCAGTGCCTCCATGGGTCCAGGCATGAGACATGGTAAAAGATGGAATGCGTTACAACCCTCAACCCTGATGCATCCCTCGCCTCCCCTCTGCCCAGGGTTTCATTAGTGGCAACTCATTCAACACATTTTTGCCGTGTCTATTCTTCCAACGTGGATTCCAGCACCCTCTATCGACCGTTTCGTCATTTAAACGCGGGAAGGCCCATAGTAGAAAGTCACCCGCGATCCTTGTCAGCACCGTTCCTATCATGTCGCCAGTGAGTACACCATACTAACTCGCAGACGAATTTTGGTGAACTCGTCCAGGCAAGAGTTATATCAAGGGAAGAATACCTCCTTTTGGCAAAGGTAGCAGAAGAGGCGGAGCGTTACGAAGGTACTTCACCAGAATCTGGTGTACTCTAGTGTGCACGTATCGTTTGAACCAAACCGGGAATTTTAGATCTCGTTGCGCAAATTAAAGGGTTGACGCAAACATACGGTGCCCTCACCATCGAGGAACGCAACCTTCTCTCGGTTGCTTACAAGAACATCACCAATGCTCTTCGCAGTAGCTGGCGAATCGTTGATTCTCTGGAGAGACTGGAGTCAGCTCACCCAACAGGGCCACCACGTCATCTGGCATTAATACGACAACAGCGGAGTAAAATCGAGAGAGAACTTGCTGATGTCTGTAAAGACGTGATCCAGTTGTTAGACGACTGTCTATTGGCCACCGCAGCTGCCGGGGAAGAGACTGTTTTCTATTACAAAATGTAACGTCATCCTCGCGGGTTCTGATGTACAACTTACTGATATCCAAGTTCAGGAGGGGAGATTATTACCGCTACCTTGCCGAATTTGCGCAACAACAGGAGAGGAGTCGCTACTCTGATCTTTCACTTGGAGCTTACAAGTTTGCTTATAAGCATGCGCTGGCTTTACTGGAGCCCACACATCCAACGAGATTAGGCCTAGCACTGAACTTCGCCGTATATTATCATGACGTGCGGAAAAGTCCAGAACGAGCGTGTCATCTCGGTAAACATGCGTTTGACGAAGCTGTCGCTTGCTTGGATGATTCATCATCACTTCAAGTCATGCGTGATTCGATGATGATCCTGCAACTTTTGAGAGACGACCTCGTGATCTGGTCAGGGGAGATGCAACGAGGTAGGCTCCATCATCATTAGCTCATCCTAGGTTCTTATGACGACTTCTTCCGTAGAAAACTCTGCGAAGTGATTGCAACCATCCAACACCGCCTGTGCATCCTCACTCCATCGCTAACTTTTATCCAATTATGGAGAGGACATAAGAGTGGTGCTATACTTGCGCATAGTTTTTGTCAGTCGCGTACTATATCTGGCTTGCATAAGAATAAAAGAATGATTTATTGAACACATCTGCCACGTTCAAGGTTTTTGGGTAAATGTAGCAGCTACCAGTAGCGGAAAGACCAAGGTAGCATCGGCAAAGACCTGTACGACAGCTCGTGGTCAATCTTTTGGCTTGATCCATAATTGTATTACCTTCACGGACTCAGCGCCAGCGCGTATTTTTCCCCACGAAACTGCCTCATCTGGTTGGGCCCCAGAATCGGATCCGTCGAATTCCTGACCCGTGTTCTGGATATCATGTCTGAAAATATGCAAGGAATGTTGGCGAAGGATACTTACTATGTACACTGCGAAATCAGCGCCATTTCGCTATACATCATGAGGAACGAGTATACAGAGATGGAGTTGCCCCTTACAATCAGCATGGCGTTGGCAATCTGGTGTTTGCAAACACCACCACCAAGGATGATCATTCCTGCCTTCCTCGACTTGCGGGAAAGCTCGTTGAGAGCGCGAATATCTCCCACGATATCAATCATTAATCCAGGGGAGCGGAAGGAGTGAAAGTATATCATGTCTCCCAAAGAACCGTCCGTAAGCGCGGGGCAAAATACCGGGATGTCATTCTGGATGAATGGGGCTTAGTTCGCTTTGTAAAAACCAGATCAGTGGATTGTAAGCATGTTCATCAATTCACTTTGTAAGCCCAGTAATACACCGAGTTTTCGTCATTGATCTCTTTTCCGAGGCGGCGGATAAACGAGCTTGGCGTCCAAACTTCACCCGAGGACTTCTGCTCTGCCAACATGATATCGAGTATCGGCAAGAGCCAATCCTCGAACTTGCAGTAATTGTCGTTTGGGACAATGAGATTTCCTATACGGTTCATACCTCTTCTCCGGAGATCTGCGCCGTCCATCTTGAAATCAGCTAGATAAGTCTTACCAAGACACTTTATAAAATCCTCCTCGACGCCTCCAGCTGTGGTCACAATTGCAGAGAGATGCTTATGTTTGACGAGGTATTTTATAACATCGCGCAGGCCAGAAGAGATGAGATTGGATGTATACCCGAGAAAGACGTTACATCGTGTCCGTGCCCGCACGTCAGAGTCTGCATATTCATCTGGCTCATCGGGGGATACAGGTTCATCAGATAGTCGCCATTTCCGCTAAAGGGGCATGTAAGATATCGGTGGGCAGCGGCCAGGCCGGAACAATACCATGCGATTTACGATATCAATTGCTTTTCCGAGGCTATTTGCCTGGAATCCAATGCGTTCATAAGTTTGGAGTAGTTCTTGAATGGAAAAGTCTTTCTCGAAATCTGGGCCCTCCACCGCGACGGCGGTTTCTGGGATGGGCTCCGACGGCTGCAAGACGGCAGCAGCCGCGCCTACAGGTACTTGTGACATGCTAGCTGACATCCTGAGTTGCCGATGGAGAAGAAAATATCGGTTTTGTATAATAACATCGATCAAGTGAATAAATGTCGGCCAACTCCGAATCATGTTTGTGTTTGGTGTGTTCCTACACCAAATCTGCTACTTCCATACCTACTTACCACTTTGCTTGGAAGCAGAGACGCGCGCGACACGGAGCAGTAGGGTCTTTACAGGAGAAGGCGGGCCCATCTCTCACAGCACGCAGAAGCCCCTTTTCAAATGGACGAAGGTGACCACACTTACAACCCCCCAACCAGTTCTTCTGGTATAGAACACCCTGAGAAACCCGCTGCGGAACTCAACGACCTGGGCGACGTCCAGGTCACTTCCGATGTCGAACTCGAGGAAGGGAAAGCAACAGAAAATGTCGATCCATCGGAACCGGTGGGGCTCAACGAAGGAACTGCTGGTAATGAGACTAGTCACGAGTGGCAGTCAGATACAGGTCGCAGTGCAACCGAACCAAATCCCAGCAAAACCCAAGATGGTCAGGTGTATATCGACAAGTCTTTACCACGGGAGCATCTTCCAACGGCTCCGGCCAAACCATCTTCGCCTACTGTGCCTCCTACAGATATCTCAGAACGCGCATATACTCCCTCTCCTGTCCCAACTCACTCTGTGCAGATAGTGAACCATAATGACGGAAGCCCACAAACCCCATCTAGCGCTAACACCCCATCCTCGGCATTCCACAAACGTTCTCTGACCGTCTCACGTGGACACACTGTATCTGTAGTGTTGATATCGTCGGCACTGGAAACTATATTAGTTTCTAAGGAGGCGAAGCGATCAGGTCCCCTACGCGACACCACTCAAAAGGCGTTAGATATGCTTCGCTCTGGTCAAGGTGGTGACAAGCCACGAGAAATCTTCGAACCTCTTCGTCTTGCATGCGAAACTCGTAGCGAAAAATTGATGATCGCAAGTCTAGACTGTATATCTAAACTGATATCATATTCATTCTTCGCCGAAGAGTCCTCTTATCCTTCTTTTCCCTCCCCTCCATCATCGCCAGCCCTCCATGCACGGCGGTCTATGAGTGCGTCACAGACCACCATCCCTCAACCATCACTTGTCGACTTGGTTGTCCACACCATTACGAGCTGCCATTCTGAAACAGCCCCGGAAGCCGTGTCGCTGCAAGTTGTCAAAGGCTTGCTTGCTTTGGTGTTGTCCCCCACCATCTATGTGCATCACTCCTCCCTCTTGAAAGCAGTCCGCACGGTGTACAATGTCTTCCTTTTGAGCACAGACCCTGTTAATCAAACGGTTGCTCAGGGTGGACTCACACAGATCGTACATCATATTTTTACACGTTGTAAAATGAGTAAACCCCACAGTTCGGAGGTATCAAGCCTGAGACCATCTGGCAGCTCCGACAGATTGGTCTCTTCGTCCTCCAATATTGCCACGGGGTCGGAATCTCGTTCTCTAGTTCTTGCCGACCAGTCGGACCAAGTTCCGTCGTCGGGTTCTCCACCATGTCTTCCTGAAGCCGATCAGGCGCAAGGTTCTGACACCTCGCGTTACGGGATTTCTCCTTCCCACCAGGAGAGCAGCAGTGCTCCTACGAACGGACATATACCTGCAGTAGAAACGTGAGCTTTTCATGGTCTATGAGATGCTGTCTTGACTTAGTTCAAGGTCCGAAATTTCTGGCCATATAACCGAGGCTCCCGCGTCCGCTATGCCACCACAGGAAAGTTATCATGCCAACAGAATCCTTACAACACACGACATGTTCATCAAGGATGCATTTTTGGTTTTCCGGGCACTTTGCAAGTTGACAATGAAACCCCTGAACAGCGAGAGGTATGCCGTATCTGGTTAGCATAACTACGAATCTCATGCTTGTTCGCAGCGAACTTGACTTGAAGTCACACGCGATGAGATCGAAACTTCTATCTCTGCATCTAGTTCTGACCGTCCTAAACTCGCATATGCCTATGATCGTCGATCCCGAGGCGATCATCTATTCGACTTCGTCGCATGAGGCAACGACATTCGTCCAGGCCATCAACCAGTACCTATGCTTGTGTCTCAGCAGAAATGCAGTAAGCCCGGTGCTGCAAGTGTTTGAAGTCAGCGTGGAAATTTTCTGGCGTGTTCTGTCTGGTATGCGCACTAAGCTGAAGGTGATTTCTTATTGACTTATACCTCATACTTGCCCTAACCTCAAACGACAGAAAGAAATCGAAGTTTTACTTCATGAAATCTTCATTCCTATCTTGGAGATGCGGACCTCTACATTGAAGCAGAAGGCAGTCATTCTCGCTATGCTCTCTAAACTTTTCCAGGATCCGCAAGCACTAGTGGAGTTGTATCTCAACTATGATTGTGATAGCGAAGCAGTTGACAATATCTATGAACAGTGAGTACGTTATGACTAGAGATAATAATGTCTTTGAGCCGATTGGTAGTTTAATGACCATAATCTCCAAAATCGCAACACTCCCGTATTCAACGTCGCAGAACAAAGGTGGTGAGCCACCAAGTCCTGCGATTACTCCGCAAACGAAGGCCCAGAGTTCGGCATCTCATGCCTCTGGGGCCATACCTGTCCCAGGGATGATAGATACCACGACCATAGGCCTCTCAGAGGGACAGCTAAGGAGACAAGGTCTCGATTCCCTTTCCAATGTCCTGAGATCGTTAGTCGTTTGGGGAACAACTGCAAGCAAGACCCCAGGAGAGAGCAGCATGGAAGCATCACGTATACAGACGGGGGACGAAACTGTCCACGAGGCTATGGCTTCAGATCCCTCACTAGATAAAGTGTCCACGCCTTCCGGGAATGCTGAAGCACACCGTCAAAGCACACCTGACATTGCCGATGATCCAACGAGGTTTGAGAATGCGAAACAGAAAAAAACTACTTTATTGGAGGGGATCAAGAAGTTTAATTTTAAACCCAAACGAGTAACTAATCATCTTCCCTTCCTCTTGCGAGTGCTCATCCCTGGTTAGGGTGTCCAATTCCTGATCGGAACCGGGTTTATTCCGAGCTCATCGCCAGCTGACATTGCGCGTTTCTTACTGAATACTAACGGCCTGAGCAAGACGATGATAGGTGAATACTTGGGGGAAGGGTACAGCAGCTCTACTACTACTGCGTTCGCTTTCGTATTGAGTTTTTACCAACAGTGATGAGGTGAACGTGGCTGTCATGCACGCATTCGTCGATTCCCTTGACTTCCGGAAGCTTGGTTTCCTCGATGCTCTTCGGCTATTTTTGCAAGCATTCCGTCTCCCCGGAGAGGCACAGAAGATTGATCGCTTTATGCTGAAATTTGCGGAAAGATACATTGAGGGTAATCCCAATACACCATTCAAGAATGCAGGTTGGTGAGGACGTCTTTCTCCAGATGGAGATGTCTGAAAGGCGTGGCAGATACGGCTTATGTGCTTGCATATTCCACGATCTTGCTCAACACAGATGCCCATAATCCTCAAATCAAGCATCGCATGACCAAAGCTGATTTCATTCGGAATAATCGCGGTATCAATGATGGAGAGGATCTCCAGGAGGAGCTTCTGTCGGGTATCTTCGATGACATACAGAACAACGAGATCCGAATGAAAGACGAGGTAGACTTAGTGACTCTCCCGGTCGCGGGAGCCGGTCTAGCCAACGTACTTGCCAATGTTGGTAGGGACCTCCAGAAGGAGGCATACATGCTACAGTCTAGTGGGATGGCGAACAAGACTGAGGTTTGATGACCCCATGAACCTGTTCTCTCCTCTGACTTCTTTTCAGGCACTTTTCAGGACTTTGATGCGTTCCCAGCGCAGGTCTCGTGCAGGCGAACAGTTCTTTAGTGCTTCACATTTCGTTCATGTAAGGCCGATGTTCGAAGTCGCTTGGATATCCTTCCTCGCAGGACTCTCTGGACCATTGCAAAATACTGATGATCAAGAAATTGTGGACTTGTGTCTTGATGGTTTCAAGAACGCCATTCGTATCGCCTGTTTTTTCGATTTGGAGCTGGAACGCAACGCTTTTGTGACGACGTTGGCTAAGTTTACCTTCCTCAATAACTTGGGGGAAATGAAGTCCAAGAATATGGAAGCCATCAAGACGTTGTTAGATGTGGCGGTAAATGAAGGTAACAACTTGAAAGGATCTTGGCGCGATGTCTTGTCTTGTGTTAGTCAATTAGAGCACATGCAGCTGATCAGTGGTGGTATTGATGTTCCCGATACAAAGAAAGGGTGTGTTTACTCGCCTAGCATAGAAGATGGAGGCTGAGAATCTTACAGCCGATCTCGCAAACTCCCCGCGGAAGAACTGGCTAATGAGAGTCGGTCGACGCACATTACGGTTGCTGCTGACATGGTCTTCTCTCTCAGTCACTACCTTTCTGGGGTATGTTATTTTGCTCATATTGGTGAATATCGATTCTAGCGCCATGCAGACAGCTATTGTCGACTTCGTTCGCGCGCTATGTGATGTATCTTGGGAGGAGATCCAGTCGTCGGGCCTTTCACAACATCCCCGTTTATTCAGCCTTCAGAAGCTTGTCGAAATTTCCTACTACAACATGAACCGTATTCGTCTAGAGTGGTCTAATTTGTGGGATATCCTGGGAGAGCACTTTAATCAGGTAGGTGAACTCATTTCCAACAGCCTCGTTACTCAGTACTTCCAGGTGTGCTGTCACAGTAACCCTCATGTCGGTTTTTTTGCCCTTGATTCTCTCCGACAACTATCTATGCGGTTCCTAGAAAAGGAGGAACTACCACACTTCAAATTTCAAAAGGACTTCTTGAAACCCTTCGAATATACAATGATACATAATGCCAACCCAGACATACGTGACATGGTAGGATCGTCGACTATGATTGGATGTAAACTTCGACTTTGACCCGCTTCCTAGGTTTTACAGTGTCTTCAGCAAATGATACAAGCACGGGTCCAGAATATGAGATCGGGTTGGCGGACCATGTTTGGTGTGTTTTCTGCTGCCTCGAAGGTGCTCACAGGTATGTCACTCTAGACTACCCTCGACACCTTCCTGAGATCCTCCTTCAGAGCGCATAGCCAATTCGGCCTTCGAAATTGTTACCAGAGTAAACAAGGATCACTTCTCAGCAATCGTCCGTTACGGGGCTTTCGCCGATCTAACAGTCTGCATCACAGAGTTCTGCAAAGTCAGCAAATATCAGAAGCTTAGTTTGTTTGCAATCGCAATGTTGCGTGGTGTGATACCTGTAATGCTCAATTCCCCCGAGTGCGGCTTGGGGCCGGAAGGTCAGCCATCGGGCGAAGACGGTATGATACGGTTCTGGTATCCCGTGCTATTTGGTTTCTATGATATCATTATGAATGGGGAAGACCTCGAAGTCCGGCGCCTGTGAGAATTATTGTCAATCACTAGGATGAAAACTGACTCTTTCCGATCCAGAGCACTTGATTCCTTGTTCACGACGTTGAAAACCCATGGAAGGTCCTTTCCAGTGGAGTTTTGGGATACTATTTGCCAGGAACTACTCTTCCCGATATTTGCGGTACTGAAATCTAGCCAAGATCTGTCCAGGTTCAGTACCCAGGAGGACATGAGTGTATGGCTATCGACCACAATGATCCAAGCATTACGCGATCTTATCGACTTATACTCTTTCTACTACGACATGTTAGAACGCTTCTTAGATGGCCTATTAGATTTGTTGTGTGTCTGCATATGTCAAGGTTTGTGTTCATTTACTATCTTGTCATAAATCTCTTATAATTTCTCAAAGAAAATGATACACTCGCCCGAATTGGGACGTCGTGTTTGCAACAATTCCTCGAGAATAATGTGCAGAAGCTTGATGCTACGCGGTGGGAACGGGTAGCATCCACGTTTGTCAAGCTCTTCAGAACAACTACACCCCATCAACTGTTTGACGAGGGTCTACGTGTAGAGATTGACGGTAGCACATCTGATTTCTCAGATGCCCATGGTGAGGTTTCAATGTCATTTCGAGTGGCTTCACACTGATTTTCCCGAAAGATTCGCAGGGGCAGACGATCCTCCCAGCCCCACTTTCTCCCACGAGCGAACGTCCGCCGGGCGATGCCAAACTCTCACTCCATGAGCGTCGTAGGGTCTTCAAACAGATCATCGTCAAATGCGTACTCCAATTACTGCTCATTGAAATGACCAATGACCTACTGCGAAATGACATTGTTTACACTACAATACCTCCAGACCAATTGCTCAGATTAATGGGTGTTCTGGATCATAGCTATCAGTTTGCCCGCATGTTCAATGATGATAAAGAACTTCGTACTGGACTTTGGAAAGTCGGTGAGTCGTATTGTGTTACCATTTGTAACCGTGCGTTGGACGTTGTCGCAGGGTTCATGAAGCACCTCCCCAACCTCCTCAAACAAGAGTCGAGCAGCGCGGCCACCTTGGTTCATGTCTTGCTGAGGATGTACTTTGATGAACGACCTGATCATCAAACAGCACGACCACAAATCGCTGAACGTTTACTACCGTATGGCATATGCCCTTGATTCATAATGACAAGCTCACTTCATTTTGTAGATTGGGTTTGAACGTCCTGTCAGACTACGCCAAACTACGGACAGACACGCAAGCTAAGAACATAGTAGCTTGGACACCTGTTGTAACAGAGATTCTCGACGGCTTCTGCCGCTTTGATAGTAAGACGGTGAGTTTATCTGCAGAGTTTATCGTATACGGTGTTATTGAGACTATCTCAGTTTGCGAAGTATTTACCTGTCATTTATCCATTGTGTACAAGCCTTTTGGGTCGTGACGTTACTCCAGAGGTACGACTGGGTTTGAAGAGGTACTTCGAGCGAGTAGGGTATTCTCAAGGAATCATGGACGCTTCGTAACTACTGTCACCTCACGTTAATTCATAGATAGCCAGCTCATTTTGTTTCGTATACACATTCCATTCAATCATCCGTCATTAAATTGATCTAAAAGTAACAAAAGAAGTGAGGCTAGATCGCATGCTAGTATCTCGTATAACCATTCGGATATCCATTAACTGGTTGAAAGCCCCATCCCGTGATTTGCGGTACAAAGCCTGTCGGTTGAGCTAGGAAATCAGTGTCAGTAATTGTTCCCTCGTCTATGTGAATGATGTAGCTCACAATTAACCCGCAGCGCATCATATTTCTCTAATACAGTGTTGACGTAAATCCTAAAGCGAAGAATGAGAAATACTCACCAGCTTGTTGAGGCGTCGCATTATCATTATCTGTTGCAAATGTGCCAGATTTCATCTGGGCAAAGACATTGGCAGGCGAGGTGGTAGTATTGGAGTTGTTTGGCGGGGAAGGATAAGATTGGGGAGGGGTAGGAGATGGTGCTGATAACATGTTACTAAACGATGGTTGCCCAAATGATGAAAGACCTGTTGAGTCTTTTGTGTGAGCAACACGGGATCCACGAGCATACTAAAACCTCACCCGTTGACATTGGTGGGGTGGCTGTGTTAGGCAAGGAGGGTGATAACGCAAAGTTTCCGAGAGAACCTGGAAGGGGCTGTGATAATAAAGGTCCTGAAACTGGGAAACCAGTAGGTTGCGAAAGGAGAGGTTGTGGAGTCCCTACGAAACCTGTGGGTTGAGGTTGAAGAAACTGTGATGAAGGTGCGCTAGGAGAGCGCGTCGGGACGAAACTATTGAATCCAGTCGTAGTCGGAACTAGGGGTTGCAACAAACCCTGATTAGCGGGGACAGGCGCAAAAGGACCACGGGGTGCATTTTGTTGAGGGGAAAGTGTTCCTGTCTGCTGATTTACCACATGTTGCATGAGAGGGACTGGCGATGGTCCCATTCCCAGACCATTGTTGTAGCCGGGGGGAGGAGCTACAGGAGGCGTGGTGGTTGCTGGCGCAGAAACGGGGGTAGAAGAGGGGATAACGCGGTTTGTTCTCAATTGGCTAAGGCGTGCCAGCTGGTCAAAGATAGCTGCATCACTTTTTTCCAGACCACTTTTATTTTCCTGGTGTTGATTTTCATTCACAGTAGCAGGAAGTGCAGGAGGGGTAGTAGTAGTGGTCTGTGGAGTAGAAGGAACGGCTGAAACGGTGGTCATAGTAGTCTGTGTTGCTGGAGGAACAGATGACGCGCGTGGTGCAGTTGCCGGGGGCGCAGACGCAGGGGACGATGACCTCTGGCCAGGGCGGTTTGTCCATGCATCATCATCAAAGCCGGACTTCACTGCTGTTGCAGCTGAACTTGGTCTTCCTGGAACTGCTGGAGTCGGACTATTCGTGGCAACAAGGGGCGATCCAGTTCGCTTGATATGCTCCGAGGCAGAGCCGATGGTATCCATATCAACAGCAGGCGGAGGAAGACTTTTACTAGGTTGAGGCCGACCTCGTCGCTGAGTATTGTTCTTGAGTACCCCACCAGGACCAGCAAAAAGGTTGGGGGCAGGACTGGGTGTGGAAGACTTCTTCCCACTTTCCTCTTCTTGCAACTTTCGGGCGAGCTCTTCATCACGGGAGATCTGGTCTTGAATAAGCGACTTGCTTTTCGCGTACTTTTGCTGGATTGCTTTGTTTACACGTATGATATCACCTTCTCGCAGCCCGAGGGAGCGCATAGTAGACTCCGTAATATCGGGGAGAATACTTTCGTCGATCTTATCTTTTTCAAAGGATAATGCATAGCGCGTGCAATCATCGACGTCGCAACCAGCCGACAAGAAGAATTCGAACCAGTCTGTTTGAGGTACCCGCTTTGATTGTATAACTGCTCTCTTCGTAGCCTCGCTCTGGCGCTTGAGCGCAAGAGGTTGGTCATCATCGTCCGTCATGTTCTTACGAGCTGTGGGTTGCGACGCATTCCCAGATCTCTTTGCCATCAATCGTTCCACAAAACGCATGTCTTCCAAAGACATTTTTTCTGATGGGACCTCGATTGTGACGCCGTTAACTTTGTGAAGCCGGAGCTTGCCATTAGTATACCCGACGAATGCCGCTTCAACCTTGAATTGTCCACTGCGATCATGCCAGGTACGTGTGGATCCCGGGGGTGGGGGAGCTGCTTGTACCAATGTTACTGATACGCATTTTTCAACCCTCAATTATAAAAAGACTACCCACTCTTGGTAGCATCGCTGGACTTTCGGGTAGAGGAAGTCGAATCTCGCGATGGTTTGTTCTGGGATGATACTGGACGACTAGACAGTCGAAAAGTCTATCAGAAATAAGATCGGGACGGCTTAAGAAACCTCGCACGGAGAATTGCTCTGCTCCCTCTGGGCTTTCTGCTGCGCACGTTTTGCCGCTTCCTGCCGCTTCCTTCTCTCGCTCTCTGCTGCTGCTGCCGTTTCTTCGTTCTGTCGACGTTTCTTTTCCGCTTCTGCTGCCATTTCAGCAGCCTTGGCCCGTTGCTCTTCTTCAGCCTTCTTCAGATCCCTTTCCATGCGTTCCGCTTCAGCGCGCATTTTAGCTGCTTGCTCTAGACGTTCACGCTCCCGCTCCTGCATTTCGGCTTCCAGTCGGGCTTCCTCCTCGGCAGCGGTCACGTTACTCATAGCCTCGCGGTTTGTAGAAGCGCCAGTCAGCTGACCAAGTCATACTCAGAACCAACATATGAATCGCATCCTCCTGAACTTACCTCGAGATACGATGCAGGTACTACACCCTCACGGCCGTCCTTGTTCCTACACTTCCACCAATCTTCGCCTTCTTTCTCAACTATCCAAAGTTGTTCACCTTCTTGGACAGGGAGCTCATCCGGACCGGTACTTTCGAAAGCGTACAACGCAATGGCGAATTCTTCCTCGCCATCCTCCGATGGTTCGCGAGGGGGAATAATCTCCGGAGATTCATCTGTGAAGCGAACAGACGCTGCGTTCTTCTTGGACGGACTTGGCACCTCCACATTACCTGGTGGGGGGGTAAGTGCACTGCTACGGCTGTCCGCATCCTGTCTGGTAACAGTCGACGAATGAATACCCTTAGAGGATTCTAGTTTGTTGACGATAGCGTCAGATACATCCTTACTACCAACGGCAAAA
This sequence comes from Astraeus odoratus, assembly GCA_016618355.2. Lineage (NCBI taxonomy): Eukaryota > Fungi > Basidiomycota > Agaricomycetes > Boletales > Astraeaceae > Astraeus > Astraeus odoratus. Next base: position 1,007 of record JADGIP010000527.1, on the reverse strand, counting down.
TGTAGCTTCGTGGGAGAGCTACCCCCAATGTCAATGTGGAGGTGTTTCTGCTTTTCAACCACGACATCCTGAACGTCAACAGTCTTCCACTTCTGTACCGGGGTCTTGAAATCCAGTCAGTCGGACGAACCTCCGGAAAGTGTGGTAGGCCATACTTTATCTGATTCGCTTGCAAAAAATATGGCTCCGTTTCCAATTCCAAGATTGCCCTTCTTCTTCTTCCCCTTCTTATCCACTTCTGAGACTGCCCATGTTTGGATGTCGTCTGCTTGCGCTTTAGTAGAGGTCTGCGCTACAAGGTCTGCGGGATCGACATATACGCTCGCAGGACGACCAGAAAGCACCGGCTGCCATCAAGGCTAAGACGGAGCAGGCTCAGATAGAGAACGAACGTACAGGTGTAACATTCTGGACTGAGGTGGAGGGTGTTACTTCCTCTTCCTCACTCGAATGCTTGGATATAGATGAGTGGGAAGCAATGTGCACAAGCGTAGACAATACCTCTTCTACGTAGTTTCCCGGAACGAAGCCAGCTTTCCCGCCCTCCTTCTGACTCTGCACAAGAATCCATTCGTCCTCCCGATCATACACCAGAAGTAGTTCATCCTCGGTGATTGTGAGCTCCCCTGGAGCAGCTGCATTATAGTCGTACAGTGCCTTGACGACGGATGTATACGGCGCCTAGACGATGCTTCTCATTGGTGATAACCATCATCGTACAAAGGGGTAGCACGCACCGGCTCAACGTAGGCTGCTGGTACGAGTCCAGAGCGTGTTTCTTCTTCTTGGAAATCAGTCTTTGGCTTCACCTTCCACCAACTGTGTGCGGTCAGTACTAAGATACTAAGCAGTGCTGAAGACACTGACTCGTCGTCCGTCCGTTCGAGGAGGAAAACAATCTGATCCTCCTTGATGGTAATCTCGTCCTCAGATTGAGGTAAGTAATCATACGCAGCTTTAAGAACTGCAAGATACTCCTCCACGGGTTCTGCCATGGCCTGAAGTAG
>JADGIP010000526.1:0-15681 GCA_016618355.2 Astraeus odoratus | reverse complement strand
CCGTAGATAGACGAGATGAATCTTCCAACGACTGCCGTGCTATTCTTGGATCCGTTGCAGAGTGGCGCCAACGTTATTATATTATTAGAACAGCGTGACTTCCTTCCAACCACCTTTCGCTGCTGCTCCTCGTCTCTTCTCTCCGCTCATTTCTATCGCACGTTCGGCTCTGCTTGCTTTTCTGTTCGCAAAACACAATAAGGTACACGATGCTTTTGCCCACCGCCGTCTCTCTTTTGCTGCTCTCCGCGTCGACTACCGTCAGCGCAAGACCGTGCGTCGCTTTCGACACCAACTGGAACCTCCTCGCGTTCGGGCTCGACGGCAAGGACTGGTCTGCGGGCACACAGGACACCTGGACTGGCAGTGAGTGCAATGTGTTCTCCTGGTCTCGCGCGCCTGCGTTGACTGCGTCCACGCCGCGTTGGTGCAGGTGGTTCGGCCTCGGACATCACCGCCTCTGGTCGACCGTAAGAGCACGCCCCTCCCGTCCTCGAGTCCCATCTAACCCTCCTCTCGATAGTCCATTCGATGGTGCCAACACCACTTGCTATCTCTCCCAGGTACGCTTTTCCGTGTGACCCGTACATGAAGCATCCGAACAGGCGTATTTCAGTACACCAATGCCATCTACGTCCTGAACGGCGACTCCCAAAACCCGTCATCTATCTACATCTACGACGCCTCTGCTAAATCTTGGACCACACAAGCCGTCACCGCCGGATCTTTCGACCCTGCGTCCTTCGACGCTATCCTGGACCACGATACTAACGTCTTCTGTAAGCCCTCGTTCGGCGGTGGAGCGTCGTTCGCGGCTTACCATCGCCCGCTATAGATGCGCTTTCTCATGGCAGCCTGTTCAGCCTGGACATGGGCCTTCTGAAGGCCGCCAACAGCACGCCTTTGCCCTGGAACGACGCCGAGACGGCACCATACCCGTCGGACTACCAGCCCGTCATGGCCCTGGCCCAGAACCACATCCACTTCCTGGACGTCCCCGGTGTCCCAGCTGGTTCTGCAGACATCTTCGTCATTCACTGTATGCGCGGTTTATTCTTGACTGCGTGGTTTTGATTTTTTTTCTTATATCGGTCCCTGGTAGATTCATACTTCCAGCCCCAGTCTCAGGCGTACCCCCTCCCGGATGGCAGCACGTTCCCCGCTACGTATGGTCAAGCGACATCCTTCTTCCAGAACGACGGGGTCTGTTACTAAGTCAACGTCTTGCAACACCGTAGTAACAGTTTTCTTATCACAGGTCCAGCAAGAGTTCGCCTTCATTCCCCAGGACTCCTCGGCTGTCTATGTCATCAACGTAGAGGTATGGAATTCAGAAAGACGCCCGTCACTGGCTGACTCTCCATCGCCAGAGTAACACGACCCAGGCCCTTGCTGGTCCCAGTGCTAAAGACTCCCAGGCGACCTACTTCGCTAGCGTCACCTCGCTGGTCCAGCTCACCACCAACGGCTCCGTCTATTTCCTTCCTTACCTGGAGGGCAACACCAGCACCAACGCCGCGGCTACCTGGTCCCTGGTCAGCATCCTCGCGTCCGCTGCACCCCCTTCGACGGCCACCTCTTCTTCCTCTGCTACCGGGACCCAGAGCGGCGCAAGCTCGACCAGCACCTCGTCCTCGGGCTCGAGTGGTGCCCTGTCCGCTGCTAACATCCACTTCGGCCTGGTACTCAGTGCCATCTTAGGCGTTGCAGCTTGTCTGCTGTGATTCGTGATCGGGTGATACATATCACATGTATGGACTGCTTGGATTTAGTCTTCTACCTTGGAACATGTTGGATTCGTCCTCAGTACATTTTACCTATTTGTTCTCTCGGTAGTCCCTGTGGTATTGACGACCATCCTATATACCTTTTACTAACCCTGCAGAGTTGTATATCTGCATTCCTGCACTTTCATTCGTGGATGTGACAAGTATTGTGTATGCAGTCATGATCACTGAAATGGACGATCCTCGTGCGGTCTATGCGTGCGGCAATAGCATTAAGAGAGGTATGCACAAAAAGATTACTTCTTCGGATCGTCGGTCACCAGTCCACCCATTTGTTCTGATATACTCATCGCCCTGGAATGGAACTCCATCGGTACCCCACTCCGCTCGTTGGGCAGGAGTATATGCGGCAGGATCTGCGTGTGGAACAGCCGATGTGCGACGGACCCGCCCTGTACAGCACATAATCATCACGGTGACATCAGCACCCCGAGTTTCGCGCAACACGGACGGACGTGAAACAGACGCACGAACTGATGGTACACGCCCCCCACCACGGCCTGGACAGCCTCGCCCATCACCTTGTAGAGCCCCACGCTGCGGAGGACGCCCGGGCTCGCCGCGAGCGCGTCCGCCAGCTCGTGCTCGGGCCGGTGTGCCTGGACCGCCTCGAGCGTGTCCCGCGGGGCGGTGGGTGCCCACCGCAGGACGTGGCCGAGCGACCAGCGCGGCGCGACGTGCTCCCCGAGGACGTACGTGTTGAGTGTGCGCGGGACGAGGGCGTCGTAGTCGTGTTGCGAGGATGAGGTGGTGCCTTTGGCGCAGCCGTGGACGAAGAGCAAGTAGTACGACTCCAGCACGCGGCGGCCTAGTGACGCGGGTTAGCAGAAGGAACGTTGTTGGAAAGAGCGAGGGTGAGAAGACGTGTGACGTACCGACGAAGGCTAGACGGCCGTTGTGTCCGTCGACGGCTTCTTTGTGGCTACTATGCGTGAGGATCCGTCTTGCGAGCTCGGGTGGAAACTGGAGCGGTGTCAGGACCTTATTCAGGTGTGCAGAGAAGTGCGTGTCAACGGGTGTGGACGCGGGTGTGGATGGGGTGGAGGTACTAGCAGTCACACTACTAGAAGACGTGCTCGATCTCGCTTTTTGGGTGGGTTAGGCTAGGACCGGGTGGAGAGCAGCGGGGATGCAGCTGACCTATCTGTGTCCGTGGAGGTGCGAGCACGGATCCCTTCAGCGTCCGCGATGGGTTCCGGAGCGACGTCGCGCTCAGAGCTGTCCGGGACAGTCGTGACATGGCCGACGCAAATATTCTTTGCACGCCCGCACACGACGACGACACGGAGAGAAAAAACAGAGTCACGTGACGCAGGTCATGACACACCAACCACCGGAACGATCAACGCGACTCAACCAACACGCGTGCGGCGATGTCCACGTCCACCTCGAAGCCCCGTCTAAAACACTCGTCGCCGTCGACACGCGCAGACTGCCCGCCGGCGGCTAAGCGTTCCCGTCTCACAGACACTCCCACCCCGTCCTCGTCCTCGTCCGCGTCCGTATCGACATCGGCAAGGGGGTCATCGTCCGCTGCGTCCGCACATCGAAAATACTCCTCGGCGACGCCCCCCACAGACATCGACACCGAGCGCAAGGCCTCCGCCCTCCGCGTCCTCAACGTATGGTCGCAGCTCGCCGAACGCTATAACAGACGTCTCGACGAGGACGACATCATCGATCTGTACAGCGGTGCCATCGTCAAAGACAGAGGCGTGCTCAGCGGCGCGAACAAGGACTACCACATCGGCCACCTCTCCGTGCAGGACGACCATGACCAGGAGGACAGCGAGGAGGAGCTGGAGGACGAGGATGAGGAGGCGGACGAATTGGATCTGTTGCCGCGTCGGGAGGCGGGGGGTGATGCAGATGACTTTAAGACGCTGCTGAAGCGTGTGCCACCACTTTCGGCGACGGACGATGCGGATGACCTCGACGAATTTCTCGAAGCGGAGAAGCGGAGAAGAGAGGTGACAGGTGATGAGGACGATGAGGGAGAGGACCTGGTCTCGTTGCGATGCCACCCGGTCCGGGAAGCGGAAGAGGACGAAGAGGAGGATACTGAAGACGGCGGGGTAAGCGCAGACGATTCCTCAGAGGACGAGCTTGCGACGTGGCAAGATGTCGAATCGACCCCTGTACGTCCTCGGGTGTCATCCCAAGACGACGAGTGCGAGGACGTCAACGGGGACAACGGTGATCACAAACTCATGCTCATCGAGCCAGAGATCATCGATATCACAGAGTCCACTGAATCGGACTCTGACAGGGAATTTTCATTATTCCTCCAACGTCCGTCCCGGAAAAGGAGACGTTCAGTCTCCCCGTCGCCTGTACCTCAATTCTCCCCCTTTCCTTCGATATCACATCCTCACGAACTCTCGCTCTCACCCTTCTCGTCGGCTCCACCCATATCACACCAGGGACTCCCACCGCCCGTACCCCCTGCTATACCCTTTGATCCCGTACGAGCACAACAAGCTCAGTACCTTCTTGCACAAGCAATGCATCAGCTGTCCTATCTCATGTCTGCTACCCTCCCCGCTTACTCCCCCTATCCCCCCACACCCCAACAGTCTTTCTCTCCCAGCATACCATCGACGCGCGACAGCTCCTCTCCATCCATCTCCCGCACCCATTCCCAACCCCATCACCAACGCGCTCGGAGTGTCGCCACTCCCGCATCCAGACTGTCATTATCGACACTGCCACCCTCCTCACCGACGCTGTCGTCGTCATCGTCGACACAGGCTGATTCACGCCGCCTCGCTCTCACCAGTCGGGCACGGATGCAGTCCAGCCCGAGGAAGGTGTCTTTCCAAATTGAGAAACAAGAAAAATCTCGTTCTACTATTTATCGCAAGTAGTCTTCGTGGGGTTTATATTATTAGGTATGGTGTTCGAGTAGTCGACGTGTACGTGCCAGTAGTAATGCCATTCCAGTTAGAATGCCACGGACAGAAAGCTAAGCATGACATTCGTTACGTGTGATGCGCAGACGACGGATGGAAAGCATAACATCAGCAGAGGTTGGTCACCTACTCGTGTTTCATGGTGGCTGAACCATCAATCGATCAACGATTGGACTTTGCCATATCCACCCAAGCGCTTCGGCCCTGTGGTACGAAGTAGCACTTACCCGATACGTGATAGAGTCCAACGCCTCGACTCTCGATCTCCCGCCGGCGAGGCCCGCATCTGTTCCCAGGTACATTTTAGTTACATACATATGCGCCCCATCGCCAGCCCATGCATGGCTGCGTCGTGCGTTAAGACATTTCAAGTATAAATCCCTCTGCGCTCTGATAGCTTTCTGTCTCGAGGTACGATTTTTATCGTTCCAGACTAGCATGCTGCGTGCCTCATCGCCTGCGTTTGGGTCCTGGAACTGGCAGTGTGTTGCAATGTTTCAACTCCCGAAATTTTTTTTGGCTATGTGATCGTTTTTCTTACCATCCCTGCTGGTCCTGGCCCCAGCATCCATCCAATGTACATAGTAACTGGGACACCATCTCACTGCCTGTGCAGGAGATTCATCTAAGTAGCGTGCGTGCGACTTGAAACAGTGACACCATCGACGCTCTTTCTCTATATGTCGACTGGATGCAACGTAAAAACGAGCGCCAATCGGGAATGCATAGTACCCGCGTGCCGTACCTGCTGTTCCCCCTGGGGTAGGTTGACATCCATTGGCTGGGCCTTGCTTTACATACATACGTAAATCACCATCGGGGCCCGCCGCTTTTTTCCTCGAGACGATGGCTGTACAGCTCCAGTATCGATCCAGGGTCCTTTTCCCTGTTGGCAGGCAGATGCCGAGCGCTGACGTTGCGTAGTAAAGTAATGGCGTCTTCCTGCAAGGCGCCCTGGCCATCAAAATTATAAGGCTTTCCGATCAGCATTACCCAAAAGCGTATAACTGTCACTCAGCTGTGCCAAGTACGAAAATGTGCACGGACATGGGTAGGTGCATGGTACACAATCCAAAAACACTGCCCCGCAGCTTTGCTTGATAATAAACCAACAAATATCACATAAGTAGAATAAAATTATCGTATGACAGTAGTACCATGTGAACGTGATGCCATGACTTTCAGCTGCCACCGCCTCTGTTGCTCTCCTCCAGTCCCTCGAAGCATTGAATAAGATCTTTCACACTGCACCCGCTACTCCTCCGGGGCTGTACATCAGTAGGCTTTGTAGATTGAACCCTAGTGTTCTTCCTAGGCGACCAGTGTTTGAGGTCGACAAGACGGCGTGGCCGGACAGGGACAGGGATCATAGACCTCTTGGGCAATGAGGCGTGCCTGAGATGAACCTGCTCTTTGGGATGTACCAGCCTTGGGGGCCGTACCGGAGGCCGCGGGAACGTCATTCCACCGCTCACGCCCAGACTTGGTGAACAGGGCAGTGGTTCAGGTCTGCGCGCATCTCCACTTATCGAAGCTGATGTCACTGATGTTAAGACCGATTCCACGTCTCTCCTCGCCGCCGCCGCTGCCAAGGATGGTTTGGTGACCTTAGGGGCAGACGGCGAGATAGCCCGGGCGCGCTGGAGGAGACTCTGATAACGGGGAACTGTGCTACAGTTGATAATATTTTGTTTCCCCTGACGCCAAGGCTGGGAAGTCGTGGTGGCCAACCGCTGTTGTCTCTTGATGAGGATTTCCAACCTCAGCATCAGGTTTGCCCTAGCCATTACAATGTTAAGTATTCAACTGAAACGAGACATATTGCATCCCCTTACCTAGCCCACTCAGGGCCAAAGCTATGCAATACCTCATTTCCTCCGACTTCTGTAATGAACCTGTCCAAGACGGCGTCTTTGGATATCCTATCGAACGGCGCCAGAAGCTCGGCGGGCTGGTCCAGTGATGCCCCAACAGCAAGTCGCTCAGCGATGAGGCACTTATCCAAGTGTTTCCAGTCCTTCCGCGTCCACACGCCAGTTCTTTCCTGGGCGTGATCAACTAAGATGCTGTCCTCCATGCTGCGCCATATGTCAAACAGAGAGACATCTCCCGACGGAACTGAAATTCCGTATCCGTTGATGGTCTGTCGTCTATCTTTGGCATCTGCATATGGTTTACTGATGCCAGCATTACCAATGGTCTTGCGCCGCTTGAGCTTAGATGGCTGGGGGCTTCCAGATGAAGCTAAAACGCAGTCGTAGTCATGCTAAAGGAGATGACGTGAACACGACACCGAGGTAAAATGAAGAGAAAGTAGAAGGTACCAGGTTTAGTATGGCTGCTGCGCGAGCAGCAGTTGTTGCGTCTCCGCTGGTAATTTTTACGACATCAACATCGACTTCTTCGTCCTCGTCTGATGGACTATCCCCAACGTTGCCCGATGGAGTGGTAGTCACTAACGGAGAACTTTCATCTGTTGGAAGTAGTTCCGTCTGTACGTATGCATCACTGCCACGTTCCGCAGGTGGTGCTTCATTCTGATTGCCATCTGCCAACACGTCTTCCTCTGTCAAATCAGACAAGGGAAGAGACCGTTCCAGAATTGCGCGATATGGAAACGGGCTAACAGGCCTGCCCCAAGATTCCATCCTCCCTCTCGTCCCACTTGTCGGTGGATCTGCCTTCGTAGGTACCATCACCATCTTGTACTTTCCCGTGTACTCTCCTGTCAGATTAAACTCGTCATCATCTGAGTCACTCCAGCCACCGTCATTTACTTGATCGGGTGCTTCTGGTATGGCAAAAACGGGAAGGTCGTCTGAGTCACCAACGTCCCCGAAATCATCCACACGACCTCCCGACAACCGAGCAGCGAAAGACATGGAAGGGTCACGTGACCGAGCATCATTGAAAGGGGAAGACGAGAACGCAGGTGTAAACCGGCATCGATGCGACTGGTTCGTCGTGGGTCGACTATCAGACAAGAGTAGAGGATCATCGGTAGGAGACGGGGGCCGCAATGCATGGGAAAGATCGATCTCTGGCGGTTCGCTCTTGAGGCGTAATGATACTCCCTTCGCCTTCGATGAGGGGTTGCGCTTGGTAGACCTAGACACTTTGGGTGTCTCGAAGGGCCCCTGAACGATCTCCCTCGGGGGTGTGAACCTCTCAGCTGGAGGCTCATACGCGGGAGTGATAGACCGGGATCGCATCCGGCATTTACGACTCGGGCATTCCCCCGGTGGCATGTAGTCTGCATTGACGTTGTTCGCGTGGACGGATTTGTAGAGGATTCGTTTGACCGGACTACCGCATGTGCAACTGGCCTGTGGTTTCTTCGGCAAAGGTGAGCGCAAGTCAGAAGCCGACGGGGTCGCCCGTTGACGCTTTCCAGCCTTTTCACTGGTATGGCGTGTAGGAGTAGATGGATGTGGCTTGGCTGGGCGTGTCCGAGAAATGGATTTGGACTGGGCATGATAAGTCTAGGTGTCGAATATAGTACAATTCCTCAAGCCTCACCGGAGTCTTCTGCATGGTCTTGGAAACCCTGTAAGAAAGGAACTCCTCGTCCTCATCTTCATCCAAAATTTGGCTGGACGGCGGAGTCAATAGGCCAGGATTGAAACCTCTGCCAGTAGTACTGGTTGATTGTTCGGCGGGGGGAGACACGACTTGATGGTTCGGTATAGACTTGCTGGGTGATATCCTTGCATTTCCGAGACGACCTCTGTGGCTAGCAGTATGGGTAGTGCTACTGCCACCCGCTCCTGCTGGTCCTTGAGATTGGACACTCATGGGGTCCATTGATCTTGCCCTTGCCTCGAAAGTTCAATTGCAAGTAGAACATCACAACACGTGACGGGAGTAGTCGAAGGTCACGTGAAGTATGAAATCACTCTGCTAAGCATCGAAATCAAACTCTCATGCAGTCCGGGGACGGTAATCTACACTGATAGAATTTATAACAACCATCCGCGCAAAAACGGCGGATCACACCGCGTCCTGATTGCAACCCACATGATAGTCCGGATCAGAATAGGTTTGCTATACTCTCCAAGGTATACGAATAAGGTAGTCGTGGCGGTCGTAACGGGTCGTAAACAAGTCATGAGATAGTCGTGACTCTAGCGTGACCAACCGTTCAAACATAATCATAAGAAAGCAAGGAAAGCGTCAATGGCATCGAATGGCGAAGGCGTCCGAGTCGGTCATGGAAAAGAGGGTGGGTCTGATTTTGGCGACCGCGGTATGAACATGCTTTCACTTAGGCCGCGAAGTCTCCCGTTTGGATCACCCGGTGGACGCGAAGCTCGCCTAGACGATAGCACGGAATCATCCTGTGCGCGCGAAAAGAAGTCGTCTTCCGCCTCATAGGGTGACGTCGCAGAGTTTATCTGCATAAGCAATCCTAGTTAGCATGACATGACAGAGCGACCATGCCTTTTTTTTACATGATATACTCACCCACTGCTTGAGCACATCTGCCACTCGCGACGCCTCTTCCGCAGTCAACGTTACGTCGGTTCCCTTCTCAGCATGTAATTTCATCAGCTCAGTCGGCGATCTCTCTCCCCTGCCGCAGCTATCACCCCGCCCAGGTGTATCTCCCTTGCTATCTGCGGGGAATATCACCGAATTCCGCGGTGTTACGCTGAAAGTTTGAGTTTGGCCTTTAGGTGGCTGGATCTCAGTTTCTGAGCGATCCCAATCATCTGATGACAGTGAGAGTGACGAAAACGTGAATGATTCCTTTCCAGACATGGGCTTCTAGGTCGTCAGATAGCAGGACAGCAGGACAAGCAGGTGGACGACCACCACGACAGGGAGTAAAACGGAGGTTGCTGTGCAGGTGAGAGATTTGCAGTGTGACAGTGTGACAGAAGTGTTTCAACGTGCACCCGCCACGGAGTTTGTATTTGCTTGACTAGGAAAGCGCCTAAGTGCCTTGGCGACTTGTCCACCACCGAGTCGAACCCTTGGAAGAATAGCCTTCCGTGTAGGCAGTCGCTTGGCCCGTTCACAGTGACTAATGCGATCTCCGTTAAGTTCGAGTGTCGCATGGTAGTCGGAGTATTCATGACCTGTGCTCTCACACTAGCATTCTCCAGCTTACACACGTCGGAACCAAATTTCCTCGCTAATCAGCTAGTCCTACACAGCTATACGATTCGCCGATGCCCAGGTTCAGGTCTTGAGTAATCAACCTGTCCCGTGAGCAAAAAACTATGTTAGGCTCTATGAGACAGGCGCTCATAAGGCTTGCATTATGGAAGCAATTTCATGACTACATAGACGCAGAAAGTGACGCTGCGGCAGAGGAATACGTATGATCCTTCGGAAGGCACGTTCTAGCGTTCGCCAGTGCTTCTATGAGTCTAAGATCAGAGGTACCATCGATCTAAGTACCTGTTTCCGTAACGACCGCCTTGTCAGCGAGTGATGCTCTGCTGGCAACTAAAAAATATGCCGAAGCTTCCAACTCCATAGAGGATCATTATGTATACAGCATATCTCGGAAATCCGATTATATGTACAAGGTCTAGGGCAAATAAAAATACTATCCTATATAATCGTGCCATTGTAAGATATATACGTTCGGAGGCCACAACAGGGGAGTAATATTGTAAATGTTCCGAGAAATGTGATATAATGAGGCCCGCGTAAAGCAGTGCTCGGATCTCAGAACTAGCGGCGATCTTCCGTTCGGGCCTTCCTAACACTTAGCGCACCTTGGGCTAGTTTTCGTTCCCAAAGCACGTTCCCTTCCCCTTCAACCCATTCTCCTGTCACAGGATCTCTTTCAAAGTCACCATCCTGATAGTTGTATCGCTTTTGTAGGACGCGCAGCAAGGGGTTACGCAGTGCAGGATCCATCCGCACGCTCTCTCCGGGGTGATAGCTTCCTACGCCGTGCCGAGCCAAGCTTTCTTCAAACAGAGCTTCCTCAAATGTACATCCGCAGTTCAGGTAACCCGGCGGAGCCATACGAGGAGGGTATGCTCTGCGCTCGCGCCTGGAATCATGCCATGCGCATAGTGCATTCCCTGCGCGGTTAAGAGAGCAGAAAAGACGGATGCGGGCATCTGTCCTTGCCTTCCATGAGGAGTGCACAGATGGGGGTTGTGGCGTCGATTGGCCGTAAGTAAGAGTGGATGATGTACTAGGGCCTTGTGTGAGCGATGGTATCGTGGAACCGGCCAATTCCCGTTCTAGATCCTGGATGCGCAGACGGCCCTGTTCGTTGACCATCTCCAGCTCTTTTATCCTCCTTCTCAACACAGAGATTTCTTCTTGCATTTGTTGTGGAGAACTAGGGATAGCCTGTCCAGACGCCTGCGATCCGGGTCGCTGCATCATCACACCAGAGCTATCTGGAGTACTGTAATGTGCGCCAGAAAAACCGGGCGTGACTGGTACCGCTCTTGGAGAGGGTCCTGCCTGGTAACCCCGTAAGCCAGAGCTTTGTACCATGGAGTTAGAACGCGCGTGGGTGGGCTGTGCCATCGCAGATTGAGGACGAGGTACCATGCTAGCAGGATCTTGCATGAGGGGATGTGCACTCTGTCCAGGGCCCCACTGCGTTTGACTGTAAGGAGTCCTCACCCTACTCGCGTATGCCACAGAGGCTCTTGACGGGCGCGGCATGCCCATTTCATCCATAGCGCCAGTTAACGAAGACATTCCGTCCATGCTTGAGCTGGACGAGTGTGGGCGAAGGTCAACTGCAGGGTTACTCTGGGTACGTATGATGAGATAACGACTGCATGGCAGTAAATGTGATATAGCTCACATATCCTCCAGAGAGGGTGTATGATCGGTGGGCATGACCTGCTCCCATCCCGCCAGGATGCGTGGTGCCTGGGTGCGAAGGGTAGGATGTTGACCCTGGTGTTCCTCTGCCAGCAGAGAATGGCGACATGGCCTGGTGACGGTCAGACATTGTAATTGGCAGATGTCCACTTAGGATGTAGAGTCTTAGGAGGGAGAGACGAGGAAGCAAACGAGCGTCTTTTCCCTGTCCCCGATTATTATTTAACGTGGATCCATATTTGAGGACAGGCAGTGTTGATCACCACGAACGGAAGTCGTCAGGAGATCTAGTGTGAACGATCATTCATGACTCAAACAATTGACTTTAGACAGAGCCACCAAATATATTGAAATGTCGCATAGATGCCGAAAGCGTGTCGCATCAAAGCGACGAAAGCCAAGGGCGTGTGTGTGCGACAATGTAGAAGGGTTAGACACGAGTGTGATCACTAAGCGGAAAGACCCACAGCCTATACTGGTATGATTATGATACCTCGCTACCGGCTGAGTATAGCACAGGAAATTGGATCACGCTCCATTATTGATTGCGACCCGTCAAACTTTGCCTCTGATGTGAGCTTCCTTAGGAGAATGTTCAACGGGCTGTGTTCCCTGCTTAAAGTAGGCCATAGCAGTTCAAAGGGGCGGTGGGGGTGTCATGATAGCCGCCATGGTTCTGGGTAAGGCCCATTAGTTGGAGAATACCGCAGACGTTGGCAAGGGAACCTTTACATAGTCTGCACCTTGGGTGGATCAAACAGGTGCACTACCAGATTCACTTCCGCTCACTCTCGGATCGGAGCAGTGCCACTCCAGTGTGGATGGCGCCACTCAGGGGTGGCGGCCCGCAGTCTGCACAATGGAGAAGCTAGAACCCGAAAGTGTGATAGTAGTTGGGCAAGCAAAACAAGAACGGTCTCCTTCGAAAGACTTTGGCCAAGGGTCTCACTTATTATTGGACTAGGTATTGACAGACCCTTCACAGACAGAAAGCGGTGCTCGACGTTGACGTGAGTCTTCAAGTCCGATTGTCGGTGCGATGATACATACACACCTCCGCTGAAGTTAAGCTTGTTTTTTGGAGTTCCTTTCAAAATTCGGCACGCCTGGTGAAGTCCCCACAATGCACCCACAGCCATGTAGAATGGGACCCATGAGAGCCTACAGCTTCAATTTGTGTGTTGTTTTCACCAGACACAACACTCCGACACGTGGCCACGTCTGGGCGATGTTTCCCACGATCCAGAAACGTGGCAACCGAAGATAAAAAGTCGCCATCGATTGGTTTCATCGGGGTACTCCTTCTCTTTCTCTTCTTCCATATCTACCCAGCAGAAACTACCGTTCAAAAATGGTCTACAAGGTCGCAGGTCAGTACATCCCCTACACACTCGAGGAAAGCGTCCACTGAAGCACAGCCGTCAGACATTTCTCTTGCTGCTTTTGGTCGCAAGGAAATCGAGATTGCAGAGGTGTGCCAAACTTGTCCGCCTTATGCGGTTAGATATCTTAACGTACTGGCTAGCATGAAATGCCCGGTCTCATGTTCATGAGGGCCAAGGTATGTCCTCCCTTGAATTCGACTTTCGGTGGATGTCCTCTTAACGAAAGATCGGCAGCACGGCGCCTCGAAGCCTCTGGCAGGTGCCCGCATCGCAGGCTGCCTTCACATGTATGTCATGGTGCATATGTCTATTAAAGCCCTTATTGACTGAGCGTGGCCCAGGACCATCCAAACCGCTGTTTTGATTGAGACCTTGACTGCCCTCGGAGCCGAGGTTACCTGGTCGTCATGCGTAAGTCCTCCCCTGTTACAGTAGTGTTCTGCTTATAATCAATACATTCCAGAATATATTCTCTACTCAAGATCACGCTGCTGCTGCGTAAGGTCGTTTATTAAAGCGTTGATATAAGTGCCTGACTTTATTACACAGCATTGCCGCAACTGGTGTTCCTGTCTTCGCCTGGAAGGGTGAGACCGATGAGGAGTATGAATGGTGCATCGAGCAAACCATCGCTGGGTTCGCTGGCGGCAAGCCACTGAACATGATTTTGGACGATGGTGGGGACCTCACTAGACTTGTCCACGACAAGTATCCCCAGTATCTGAAGGGTAAGTTCAGGGCTGATGCGGCTTGATCTAATTTTACGTAAATTAACATGCGCTCGAAGATATCCGGGGTATATCCGAGGAGACCACCACTGGTGTCCATCACCTTTACAAAGCATTCCGTGAGGGCAAGTTGAAGGTTCCTGCCATCAACGTAAATGACTCAGTCACCAAGTCCAAGTTCGACAACTACTATGGATGCCGCGAGTCCCTTGTTGACGGTATCAAACGTGCCACCGATGTCATGCTGGCTGGTAAAGTTGCTGTGGTTGCCGGGTACGGTGACGTGGGCAAGGGTGTATGTTTTTCCCCAGCTTAATATCTCACGGCTGCGTCTTAGCCTATCTCTAGTGTGCAGAGTCCCTTCGTTCGTACGGTGCTCGTGTGATTATCACCGAAATCGACCCTATCAATGCCCTCCAGGCGGCCATGGCTGGTTATGAGGTTACTACGATGGAGGATGCTGCCCCCCGTGCCAATGTTTTCGTCACCACCACTGGTAATCGTGACATTATCACTGCTAAACACTTCAATGTCATGCCGGAAGATGCTATTGTTTGCAAGTGAGTGAACATTTTAGGTTATTCTTCTTTTCCTTAAGGAAATGCAGCATTGGCCACTTCGACATTGAAATCGACGTTGCATACCTCAAAACGCATGCTAAGCAGGTTGTAAACATCAAGCCCCAGGTCGATCGCTATACCATGCCCTCTGGCCGTCACATCATCATCCTTGCTGAGGGCCGTCTTGTCAACTTGGGGTGAGTGTGCCTTGTCACCATTGGTCACCTCTGCTAATACTAGTAATTCAGCTGTGCCACTGGTCACCCATCGTTTGTCATGTCTTGCTCCTTCACCAACCAGGTGTTGGCACAGATTGCTCTCTGGACCACCCCAGAGAAATTCCCTATTGGTGTCCATATGTTGCCCAAGGAGCTGGACGAGGAGGTTGCTCGTGCCCATCTCGCTCAGTTGAATGTTAAGTTGACGGAGCTCACAACTGAGCAATCCCGCTACCTTGATATTCCCGTCCAGGGACCCTACAAGGCCAATCACTACAGGTGCGTAACTCGCTGCCTCCTCTTGGGTTGCGAGTGCTTATATTTCCTTTCAGGTATTAATTGTAGGTATTACTTGATGGCCTCAACGTGCCCTCGCCAACCGCAAGAGAAATGGGACCTTCAACATCCTTTGTATGGAAGTATATATTGAGGGGGTCTCAACACTCTCAGGAGAGGGTTGTGCATCCTGATGCGCTATATTATTTGACTCCTGTCCGGGCAGGTCTGTCTCGTGCGGAGTCGTACCGTTAGGGTATAGCCGTAGTCTTTTGTAGGGCCTCAACGAGCCCGATGTTGCATGTGTATCAGAGATATCAATGCAAGGCTGCCTGCGTTTCCTATTCCAGTCGCAGTTCTGATTTCGGTGGTAGCCTTGGTTAGTGAGTTTGGGCGTAATCAAATGTCATTGTTGATGTGCGCTCAATGCGTACTGCCATAGTCAAGTGTAGCCGCCCTCTGCCGTGGGGCCTAGGGACTCCGTTTCTCAATCCTACATGCCGGGGTTAGCAACCCCCTCTCCTGGTTGTTCCTATGATTACTACTATTATTCCCAACTTAAACACCTAGCTCATAGCGATGTGACTTAGTATCGCACTTCACAAACCACTCCGAGTCAGTATTTCCGTCAATTGTCTCTGCATATCAAATGCGATATTCCTGGATCTGGAGAACGCTTTTTGAGGAACCATGTGACTTCTTCACTCTTACTCCCGGAACATTTATTGGGTGCTCATTCTACACTCATCAACACGCGATCATTATCACCTGCTGTTCATCACAATCGAAACGGGGACTGGAGAAAGTGTGAAAACCTGGCGAAGTTGCCATATACGTGCAAGGCAGTGCCTGATTCAACTTGTATCTTTATTATGGATTCCCTCTCGAAGAACGGCACTGACTGTTTTATTTGGCTTTCAGACTGGGCCTTCGGCACATTGGAGCATCGTTCTATATTCAATTGGCTTTCATGCTACGTTGACCTTTTCTGGGTCACATCCTGGG
>JADGIP010000525.1:0-15691 GCA_016618355.2 Astraeus odoratus | reverse complement strand
GAGTGAGTGATAAATAAGTATCAACACTCGCGACAGTAGAATGGCACGCAATCCAGCCTCTATCCATGGAAAAGTCATTTCTAGGTAGTATCCAGTGGGTCGGTATGTTTTACGCGTCAGTGGGTATACTGGATCCATCGTATGAAAATCCTGCATATGGAACCTACTAAGTGTCATACTTGAAATATCACAATGACACTGCATACCAGCAAACTGGGCCTGAACGGTTGAAGACAACTGCGAGCCATCAACGTAACTGTCGATAGGAGCCTCTGTAGTGAACACAGTGTCGAAATTCGACACGTCCTGCGGGGACATCGTGAGAGAACCAAAATCGTCTCCATATCTTGCACATACCACAGGGCTAGCAACACTGGGTTTGAACGGAGGTTGTATCTTCTTTTGCAATAGTTTCTTGAAGTCGATGTGCTTTTCAAAAAACGGATGCTTCCTGATCTCTTCTGCGCCGTTCATGCCAAGACGTCTCGTTGGGTCTCGGTTGAGAAGGCTAGTAAGAATGCTACGTGCATCTGATCCAATATCGGGACCAAAGATCAACGGATCTGTCAGGATCTTTTGGTACATCCTGTCGGTCACCTCTAAGACACAGGCGCATCAGGCATCGCAAGATGGGATTAAAAATGTCGTACCATCATAGAAAGGCGGCAAACCAGACAACATCTCGTAGAGCAAGACACCAAGTGTCCACCAATCAATGACCTTGTCTAGGATATGATACATCAGCACGTGCACGATGCAGGTGATCCTTCCTTACTATATCCTTGACCGTTCAAGATCTCGGGTGCAAGATATTCTGGTGTACCACAGAAGGTATTAGTTGTATCTGAATCCTTCATGTTAAGTTTGCAGAGACCAAAGTCACATAATGCGATGTGACCCGTGTAGTCTAGAAGGATATTCTCCGGCTTCAAGTCTCTGGAGAATGCTTAAGCGTGTGAGTTATTGAGGTCAATGCCAAGGTAGACAGACCTGTAGACGACATCGAGTTCATGGAGGTGTTCAAGGGCAAGAAGCAACTCTGCGCTGTAGAAGCGAGAACGTTCCTCATTGAAGCGTTGTTCGCGTTGCAAATGGTGGAACAGTTCACCGCCGTTGACGAAGCTGCATCGTGCCATTAACACCTGTGCCACGGGTAAAGAACCAGCTACTTACGCCAAAACCAAATAGAGCTTCTGTTCCGACTGGAAGCTGAATTTGAGGGGTACAATGAATGGATTATTGACGCGCGCAAGCACTAGTCGCTCTGCGAGAGTGTGGGTAATTTCCTTCCGGTCTACGATATGCGCTTTCCTGATCGTCTTCAACGCATATATCCGCATAGTGTCGCGCTTCCTGACCTGCATAACCTGTTTTACGTTTCAGCGAGTAATACAAGCTCTGTCAACACTGAGACATGCCTTGCCAAAGCTGCCCTTTCCAATGACTGTGATGAGCTCAAAGTCATCAACGGTGAGTGATTGGCCCTGTTTCCTTCGATAAGACGCCCCGATCAGAAGGAGCCTATGGGGAACGCACCGAGCTTGGTTGGTATGCAACGCCAATCTGAATCTTTCCCGATCCGCCGCTCAAATCATACCATTGGTCTTGTCCGACCGAACCGACATTGTCGAAATCTGGAGTGAACTTGATGCCGCCCAAAAATAAATCATTCCCCATGTCGTCTGCTAAACCGTCACTCCCAACTTTGGGCTGCTCGGCACGAAGATAACATTGTATGGAGATTTCAGAGTGTCTCGATACATCGCTGGAAGTTCTGTCAGTCGCAAAGATGACGAAGGTCAACCATACTCGATACTGACAACTGGGCCTGATACATGTAAAGCGGCTTTCCGAGCTCACCGCCGAGAGAGGTTATCAGGACCTGATTCACCTCGAATTCCATGACAAGGTAAGGAAGCCACCAGCACTGTGTGCGTTGTATGCTGTCCTTTGCACTATGCCTTTTGGCAAAGCGCTTCTGCATGACACTGGACGGTGAAACAGATGCGGCGACCTTGGCCTGTTGTGTCGAGAGGGCGGCCTGCACGGCAGGCGGGACGGGGGTGCCCTGTGGAAGCGCGAGGCCCTCCGCCCAGAGTACACGTATAGTCAAGAGTCCGGTACGCGACGTAGGCTTGCCATCTGGATTGCCGGGTGTTGGTGTGATGGAACGCGGTGGTTCGTCTGTACCTGCAGAAAGAGTGGCGGAGGAGGCCTTCTTTGTCAACTTTCCGAATCCTTTTAACATATCGTACAACGAAAAGAGTCTGGACGCTGGTGGATAGTAAATGATAGAGAAGACGGTATGATGGATGGATGCGGTTCACAAAGAAAAATGCTAGTTTATAACGATGTCGAGACTCGGTTGCGAGCAGTTTTTACAGGGTCAGCACGTGGTGACAAGATCGACGTCCGCCAAAAGTCGTGAAGACGGTCAACTCTCGTTTTACGTTTCGCCTCTCCGAACCGTGGACTGCTGCAGTCAATGTATACTCACTCCAGTGTGTACGTGCCAGAGTACGATACCGTGACCGCAGGTGCCAGAGTCGCTGTCTCCTGATCACCATGATAGATCATTTGTTACAAAGAAATGTGGGGTGCTGGTCAGTCATTTAATGTACTCGTGTCTGATTAGTCCATCTATCCACAAACACCATCAACCTCGCGACCGAGTTACCCTCCTATACCTCACCGCCATCTCTCGAAGGCACCTTTGGTCGGTATTTGACTATCCATGGATGTCTAGATACCTCGCTCAGCGGAAGTCGCTCTTCCGGGTTGTACTTCAAGAGCTGTAGAAGAACATGAGTAATTCGTCTGCACGACGCAATATTGCCCGACCTTCGAGATAAGGTCCCTAGCCTCTGGTGAAACATGGGGAGGTATTCTAAGGTCCACTTTTGCAATGCGCCGATAAGTCGCTGCGAGGTTGATCAGTCACATGATAGACTGGTTAGTCAAATCGGGCTCTGACCATTGACGCTGTTCTTGTCCTCAAAGGGAGGACACCCAACTAGGAACTCGTACGTGAGCACTCCGAGAGCCCAGTAGTCAACCTTTTCGTTATGCTCCTTTCCTTCCACCATCTCCGGAGGCAGATAATCAAGCGTTCCACAGAGTGTCATACGTCGGTTACCAGGCGCATGCACACTCCACCCAAAATCGCCGATCTTAAGCTCGCCGTTGATGCCCAGCAGTAGGTTCTCTGGCTTGATGTCTCGGTGGATGACATGTTTCGAGTGCAAATATTGTAGTGCATCCGCCATCTGGTCGATATATCTCGAACTACGTCTCTCGGTGAAACATCCTCTCTTGCTGAGTTGTTTGTATAGCTCTCCCTGACCGGCGAACTCGAGCATAAGGAATATACGCTTTTCATCGTGGAAGTAGCCATATAAACGGAGGACATTGGGGTGACGGAGGTTCTGCTGAATCTCTATTTCTCTTCGAATCTGCTTTTCTACGCGGGATTGTACGATTTCGGATTTGTATAAGCACTTGAGTGCAAGAATGTAGTGTGGCTCGCATTTAGTCCGGACCATGTAAACACGGCCGAACTTTCCCTTGCCGAGGGGACGACCAATGTCGAAGTCATTGAGTCTCCATTCGCGCGTAGGACGTGTTCTGTAGAATTTGTCGGGAAGTGATGATCAGAAGGTGGAATGGCCACTTACCGTGACGTACTCGAATCTAGCGCAAGAGCCTCGGCAGCCTCACCGTAAACCTTTTCTCCTCGCTTTTCGTTATCAATTTCAAAACCGCCATCGTACTTTCCAATGTCAACGGGAAGCTTTCCGGTGGCCTTAGTCGGGGAAGGGAGACCAGTGGTACTGCCTTCTGCGGTTGTTTGGTGTCGAAGGCTGGATGACTGTAGGGGTTTTGGTGCGGCATTGGGTGCGGCATACTTGGTCAGGAGCTTTGCGACATTGCCCTGACTTGGTTGTTTTGCGTGTCCGGGCCGAGAGGGATTTGCTGGTTTCTTGGATGAGATCTCGAGAGCGGTGATTTGCTTCGTGATAGATGCAACAGAGGCCATGAATGCAAATAAAGAGTATACAGAGTGTGTTTCGGATGTCGTCTAGCGCGACAGAGTCGTGAAGTGGAAGAGGGAGGCCTGACGAACTCGCCAGTCGCGGTTGGTTTTGATTCTCTCAGCACGCGTCCTGATCACGTGCCTGGGCACCATTTGCAGCCTCGGGCATTGTTTCTTTCCTCCAAATATTCGGATTACACTGCCATCTACTCAAAAGATTCAGAGCCTGGTTATACTCCAATCCATTAAATACCCCTCTATGCCTCCTCCGGCCTTGACATGTCGGATACTTGCCTCAACTCTCACTTCACCATATCGAAAGACCGGGTGTTCCAATTTCTCTTTCCCTTGTGCATTCTCGTCCAGAGGGTCTGTAGGTAAACTCTCACTCCACAGCTCTTTCCAACTTGACGGACTATGGGAAAACGTGCTTTCCTTCCCGGCAACAGCCTTGTGTGTGATTAACCCTTTATGTTCGTCACCCACATGAGAGCCAAAAATCACACTGCCGCTTTCGTGTGACAGAAGACTCCCAAGTGCATGCGCAAGCTGATATTGCTGTTCTTCATTGAAGAGCTATTAAGCCAACATAGTTAACTGTATGACCAGGGTGCTCGCTGGAAGCCCTCACATGGAAAATGGATTTGGCATATATCGCATGGACCCTTCCTTTTAATGCATTCAAAGTACTGATGCCAGGTAAGTCTAGAGGAGCCTTGTGATCGGTTTCGCTTCTTAGTGGTGAGAGGAATTCAGGATCAAACACATCACCAGCAAGGAACGTGACAGGGAATGACTCTGGAGTGGAACGGCAGAGGACGTGTCCGAGTTCCCATAATTCTGAAGACACCAAAGTTCCAGTACGGTTAGTTTCAGTAAGATTTTAACAGAGCATGATGGATGTATGGGACATCACTCACCTGCACGCAGGTCAGATGCAATGATTTGTTTCACGGGAAACCCGTCCACAACAACTCTCCTCATGTCCAAACCAACTAGAGGTTTGTATGAGATGAAACCATAATCTATAGATATTGCGTACTCACAACAACATCCCACCTCCATTAACAGTGCACCGCCACGCTGTCCTACTTCGAGCACTTGCTGGTACGCGGCATGATCAGATATCTTTCGGCTTAGTTGTATGCATACAGAAACCAGTCAGTCAACTTCTAGCTATCGGCTGTGCAATGCAAGTGATACCTTAGGAAGTTGAGTGTGCCTATGCAGGGATAGGGAACGACCTATTACGGACACTATCAGCAATCCTGCCATCTCATAATAGCAGTCAACTAGCAAGTGGGTGGTCCAGACATACAGAATACGCTTTTGCCTGGACATCTAGTATGTGCGCTCTGAGCTTGTCATCACTCTGGATGCCAGTCATCGACTTCATAAATGCCACCGTCTCAGGGGTCGCCTTGATATCATAAATGCTAGAATCAACCGGGCTCTGGTTTGGCTCTGGTTTATCTGCCATCTTCTGACGGAGGAACAATAAGAAAAGGACAGCTTACAGTTGTGTCGTATGGCTGGCAGAGCATCTAGCTGGTGGCTATGGTCAGCCTATGAGTCAAACTTGGTCAGTCAGGGGCCCAACAGTCCGGCATGGTAATTTACATAATACAGACCGCACACGAACCTATTATTAACAATGTTCTGGACATTAAAAAATATTATGCAGTAGATTCTATTAAGCAACATAACAAATTAGAAATAATCTCAGCGGTGTGGCCAGTATAAACACTAGCTAGATACTTGAAAACCCTATGCTGAGTAACCTGACACAGCACTGCACGTTGTTATATCTGTCGTCGAAATCTTAACAGATTCATGCACAAATTAGCATGTGGAGAACATTCATGCATAGTTTTGATCCATTGAGGTTGGCCTTGTAATACTGCTCATACCAGCTTTCAAGGCACCCAGGAGTACGTTGAGGCAAGTTCCGGAATCGAGATATCTGTTTTCATTCGCCACGAACAATTAGGTCACAAGGATGCCAATAAAAATTCGGTTGTCCATTCAATCAAGGTCTGCCATCCGCTTGCAATTGTGCGACCACCAGCACGACGGAATCGGTGGAGGAGAGGGGATAGGAGGGGGTGTCCACCAGTCCCTTTTTATATTTGAAATGCTCTGAAGTGCGGTCTGGAGAGTGATTTCCAGTTGTTGCAACTCATCCGGTGTGTAAGTCCTGTGCGAACGTCAGCTGAAGGTGGGAGGTGAAGTTGGTATTCATATTACTCACGGAAGGAGCGCAATCAAAGAATTTCCCTGATCCTTGGTTATGGAGCCGGCCTGCACGGCTTCGTTTATCAAACTCTTGCAAAAGGCAACATCATCGTCGCCTGTATCGTCTCGCTTTGTCGTCGCAGTTGTCACGAGACCATTCACCTGCCCAGCCAACGTGTCGAGGAAGGTCTCTAGCTGCGTGGGGTCGGATATAGCACTTGTAACGGGTGATCAGTCTGGGATAGCACCCAAGACGCATTCATTTACTCACTTAACGAGATCCGTAAACGCTGCAGCTTCAGATTGTGTTATAATACCTTTGCTGAGTGCGAGATTAATGAGATTCAGGGCATCATCCTTGACATCCCTCTTGGAGTTGCCAGTCACAAAACCCTGAAGTTTGGATGCCAATTGGTCAATGATGTTCTCTATGTCGGAGACATTAAGTGGTGCCCGTTTTGTTACACTCATCAGCAGGCCATTGGTGTCAGCTGTGAGCATGGTAATCAAAGTCTCGAGCTTCAAAGGATCAGTGATGGTGCTAGAAATAGTCATCAAAATTCGGTAGGCTGAGCTTAGAAAAAGTGTCTACTCACTTGACCTCAGTGGTAAGTGTCGTAGCTTCCGCTTCAGTAATAACACCTTCCCTGACTAACTCACTGATAAGGTTTAGGGCCTGGCTCTGGAGATCTCTTTTCTGTGAGCCAGGCCCAGCACTTGTTTGCAATGCCGACGCAGAGCTAGTGCCAGCAGGGAGCAGAGCCTTAACATCCACCTGAAGCACGGTCAACAATTGTTGCAAATCTTGGGGATTTTGTAAAAGTCTTCAGTGTGCTCAGTACGCAAAATATATTTGATACAATGGCTACGCTTACTGGAGGAGCTTGCCAAGAGTGGTAGCTTCTTCGGATGTAATAAGACCTTGCTGGAAGGCACTATTGATGAGCTCCTGGATCTCAGATTGTACATCATCTCTCTTGCAACTGTGGGTCCACCAACACGATGGGATCGGCGGTGGCGACGGGATGGGAGGAGGGGTCCACCCCCTCTTAGTGGGTTTGTCATCGACGTTCCACCAGGCGGGCAGCGTAGGGACAGGTGGAGGTGTAGGGAGAGTCCGCCTTGCTTTGATATTTTTCAGCCCATCGAAACTGCGAAATGATCTATGACGCTTCCTTAACAAAATACGAAAGTATCCTTACGAAGGAGTAGTAGGTGCTGCAAAGACAGGGGCAATGGCAGTGGTAACGAAAAGGACAGAAACGGTGATCGTGGATCGCATTAGGTGATACTAAGAAATACTGTGATAACTTGTGTATGAACGGAAACCGATTGACTTGAAGATTGAACAGTCCGTCAAGGAGCTGCTTGTGAAGATAATGGGCGATCACAGAAAAGCTGAAAAGTTCGGTGAACCTCGTTGTGAGGCTACTCAAAGAAGATTGAACTTACTAGGTAACCAGTACCTGTGAGCCGAACGAAATGGAACTGGGCTGAAGAAACAAGACCACGGTGCCCCTTCTTTAAACCCCTCAACGTCGGACTGCCACTATGCCGAACGTACATTTTCATCAGTATCTGTAGATCAGCACGCCACGTAAGCACAGCCATAGCTTTAGACATCCGTACCATAGCCTCCTCGCCAAGGGTGACAGGTCTCTGTGCTGCTATTGAACAACCTGCCAAACCAATGACATTGCTATTTGGCCATTTTGAGCCAGTTCGCCTTCATCGCGGTCGCCAGAGAGGGCAGTTCTAGTTGCACATTGCACTGGCACTTGCGTATCGCAAAAAGTGGAGGTTCCCCCCGCACCACAGTCGAGATGTCTGGCTAGTGCACCGGAGTGAGGGGTCGGAAGTATGAACACGCATCAAAAGGAACCATGAGCTGCTATAGGAGCACTGGCTGAAGGTTGACATGTTACCATTCTATCCTCTTGGCGAAGCACCATACTTGGACACTGATGCGCTGATGTACATGCTCTGGTCAGGGTTGTATGGGAAGCATGCACATCCAGTCGTCTGCCATGTGTATCGTTGAATCGATAAATACTTACGCTGTATGTTTGGCTCCGTGTTACGTTGCATTCTAGTTCTCAGAGACAATGGACCGTAGTCCGAGGATGGTGGAGCCTTTTGCCTATATATATAACATAATGATGGAAGGCCACCATCGCAAGCTGGCGCTGCTATGCATTACGGATCGATGGCAACTATCAAAGTCCAAGCAGTGCGCTGAGCATTGCATGGCAGGCAGTCTCGTCGATCTCCTATGTATGTGAGGTCGGTGATGCTGGGTAGATCATACACAGGCCAGTGATTTAACCACTGTGTTTCATTGGCAGCAGCAATCAATAGCCACAGCGGCCGGGCAAGTGCGACAGTAAGTTCGTCCATTGCCGTAATACACAGCTGCGGACGAACGTCAGTCGTTAAATGCGCATGGACTTGGTGACCTGCTAGCACAAGAAACGAGGCGAGTGTTAGGCAGCATGAGGCAAAATTGCATTCCATCTTCGACGTAGCTACCATGGGACGATTCGAATATAGTTAGGAGGGTATTATAGTACGGTCTAAAGATAAATAAGTAAATAGTTCCTCTAACCGTAAAGCACTGGCCACTTCAAGCCCTCTTCAGCTTGCCAAGCACTCTCCCCACACTGCTTCTGACAACTCCCGCCGCCTTCTCCACTTCCTTCCTCGTCAAAGCAGCCGTGACGACGATCCTTATCGTCGGCCGCGTCTCTACCATCTCCTGGCCTCTCAACCGCTTCGCCCGCGTGATCAGCACACCATTGGACAGTGCGTCGTCAACGATGTCCTGGAGGACTTTTTCCTCCGACTCGTAGTCGAAAGAAGGACCAGAGGGCGGGGGTATGACTGTCGCGGTAGTCCCATTGGTGGCTCCGTTCGCGGGAGAGTGCGTCTTCAGATAGAAATGCACGATCGGACTCGCCCAATGTCCGACGAGCGTTATACCGTCTGTCTTCTCGAGCACAGCCCTTACTGCAGCTATGTTCTCCTGCAGAGCTGCGAGTGCCGAGGGCGTGTTACGCAGATAAGAGATAGCTTCTGAACCCACGACTGCAAGCAGCGCGGGCATTGCAGCCGAGAACACGAAAGAGGTACCGTTAATACGCTAAGTCGCATGTAGGGTATCACGCGTTCGCAAGGGATGTAGATGTCAGAGCACTCATTAGTACGGGGTGTCGCAGGCTTACCTGATGTTCCGTGACAGTCGTCGAACCAGCACAGAACCCGCCGGCAGCATATAAACCGTTGGCCACTGATCCTACCAGCATGTCGATCTGGGAGGCCTAACCATAGCATCCGGTGCCCATAGGAAGCGCCCACGACAGATCATAATTTGTGTAGCGAAGCGAGAAGTATGAAGAGATTGATCAGTTCGAGGAAACGACAGAAGGCACGAGATGATGGAAATGCAGCGTGTTGCCAACAAGGAGCGAAGGGAAAGAATGGAGAACAAAAGATTTGATGGGAAACTTACTGGAACGTTATACAGCTCCGTCAGACCCCTCCCAGTCCTACCTACTGACCCAAACGAGATACCCTCATCTAGGATAAGTCGATATTTGTACTTGTGCTTCAGTTCGATCTGCCCAATTGTCGCAAGGATGAACACTTCACGCATATACGCACAACACAGAAAAACGACAACGTACCAACTTGGGTAAATCCACCATCTCCCCATCTCGTTCGAAGATTCCCTCCGTGATAATGAACCGCCTAGTAATGGGGCCACCCCTCTTCCGCCTCTCTTTCTCGACACTGATCAACACCTCCTCCAGGCTTCGTAAATCATTATGGTCGTACCACCGCACGGTGGAGCGAGATATCTGGATACCTTTCTGGATCGCAAAGTTAACGGCGCGGTCTGCGACGATGATGTCGCCGCGTTTGCAGAAGGCGGGGATGACGGATGAGATAGTGCTGAAGCCCTGAGAGTAGAGGATGGAGGACTCGGTCCCGAGGAAGTCCGCAATGTCCTTCTCTAGGTCGAGGTGAACGTCTGTATTATTGGCAGTGGAGAAGGTTAGTATGGTTATGATCAAATGAAAATGGTCCCCAAAGCACTCAAATGTACCGTGACAGCAGCCCGAAAAGGCGAAGGCCCAAAGAGGAGACACGCAAAAGCAAATTAGAATAACACCTACCGATCGTTCCGTAGAATCCCGGGGGCCCACAGCTGCCCAGTCCATACCTCCTGAGTGTCTCAATTGCGCGTTCTTTGACGTGTTCGTTGCCAGCTAGTCCTGCAAAATTATAGCTGGCGAGATTCACGACGGTTTTGCCGGTCGACAGGAGCTTGGGTTTGGGTCCGTTGGGGCCCGAAATGACGGGCACGGATGCAAGTTCGCGCTGCTCCCATTCTGATAGTGGCGCACTGAGTGGCTCGGGTGTCCATTCGTCGATGAGTTCGTCAACTTCCTATGGTGGGCGGTGGTTAACAATGCCGTTCCACGATGAGAGGCAACAAGTAAAGAAGATGAAAATGAAAATACTGCACTTTTTCAGTAAAATTGATCATCTTTCCCTGACTTTTGTCACGGCTCCTCGACTGCATGAGCGTCCTGACCGCAAATGCGATGAGGATCAACTCCAGCACCGTCCGGCCAGGATCATTCTGGTGCGACGAGCGCACGTAGCGCGCGAGGACGGCCGAGCCGGGGACTTTGTAGAATATGCGCTCGAGCTGGGCGAAAGTGAACGTGAGCAAGGCGAGGAGGGAGTCCAGGGTTGTGTTTCCTGTCGTCATCGTAGCAGCCGCAGTGGACGCGTTTGGGATGGAGGACATGACCTATTCGTTGGCTCGTCAGTGTGATATGCGCACGAAAGGGAAGACGTACGCGTGAACGTAAGTTCAGTGTGTCTCCTGTTAGCCAGACAGAAATGAATGAATTTCAGAGGTGGTTGGATGCATGTTGTCCCCACGCAGATATTTTATGAGAATGAACACAAATATGCATTACGTCAGCACATCGGCAACCATCAGCTCGGCCCCTGGCAAGCAGTGGGCGTTTCAAGGGTGTTTCTACACAGCAAGTTATATATGGTCGAGGTTAGTTTCTGTCGACTTGATACGTGATGAGGACGTGATGGACTACAACAAAGCTGCTGGCCGCAGGTCTCTGTTGCTAGGGCATGGAACAGCGGCACAACTACCTGTGTAGACACTGTTTCACGTGTGTAACTGAAGGCGAGGTATTACAGGAAATTTACCTGGCCCAAACGAAGGCAGATCAGAAAAGCATACCAGATGACTGGGTCAAGAGCGGTGCCACTGAAGCGAGTCAAGACATGCGCTTCGCCAGTGAGCCACACTTTCAGGGTGCGAAGCGGTAGGTGTTCTCACAACCCGGAGCCTTATGGAGGCCTGCGACAGCCGTAATACAGCAAGGAATTTAAAGGTCGTTTATATGCCGAATATGATGCTGACCGTGCTGTATGGCTGTGCGTTATAAGAGTTTTGGCTGAACTGGATTGTCCGTTCTCGTTGGCTAGATCGCCAATGGCTATTGGCAAACCATCTTGCCGTCCTGAATTTATCCAAGGAAGTGCTGTGTTCGTTGAATTTGGAGAACTTCGACATCCAACATTGTCTGCTGTCCGGGAAACTTTCATCCAAATGACATCAAGCTTGATGGAGATGTTGGTCGTATCGCCTTACTTACTGATATGTCAGTATTTTACCCTCAGTTCGAGGCTAACCTTGTTCTTTAGGACCGAATATGGGGTAAGTACATTGCAGCGCATTATAGGCTCAATTCAATACTTTACAATGGCAATAGCGGAAAATTTACGGTCAGCAGAATAATTCCTTTACACTACCAAACTGGCATAAGGTCGTGTGAAGGTTGCCATGAATCGGCTCATGAGGGGGTTGCACTGCCTTTGGTGTGATACAAAGTAGCTAGGGTCAAGGCAAGGTTCTGTACCCAAGGTGAGAGACAGGTTCCATGCCCAAGCTGGATCTGGTATGCTACCAAGGCAGAGATCAGGTTGGAGTTAGATTACCACTGGCTGGGGAGTCTAACCCTGTGTCGGCATGCTCTAAGAGCTAGGATATTACAGTGTTATACAGGTCTGGAGTGCATGCCCAAGGGTCCTTAGACAAACCATATGTCATGAAAATTTTGCTACAAATTTGGGCATTAAAGTAGCTAATTACATGGCTCCATCAATGCTACTAATTAACACCATAAAATGCATGAATGATGATTAAAAGAGTGTACATGTTGATGCCATACTTCAAAATATGCTGCCTACATCCCCTTGCATTGCTGCTCCAAATATTCAACAAGATCACACTGCCAGGGCCAGTAAGGTTCATTGGGTAGGAGTTGAACCAGAACTTTGACTGGAAAGTGTCTCAAGTCATCCATGACAACCTCATTTAAATACCTGTGTTGATATATCAAAGTGTGTTAATGAGAAGAGTTAAGAATGGACTCAGTAGCATATGAGATTGCTTCCCCTTCAGAAGACATATCTGCTTTTGCAGTCTGATACAGTTTGCCCAACTCATCATCAACAAACTTCCAGAAATCTTTCAGCACATACTTAACTTGTTTCTGCCCAGTTGCATTAGTACCATGCTCTATAGTAAGGAAACATTTGACTGATTCTTTCTCAGGTAGAACAGGGTCATTGTCATCTTCAAAAATGTTGCTAGCATCAACCATTTCATCAATGCCATCAGTTGCATCAACATTATCAGAGGGGGAAGGGTCAGGGTCAGGGATGTGGTTTAGCCAGATGGAAAATTTGATGTGGCAATGCTGCTAGTAAAGGAGATCAGAAAGCAAATCATATATATCATAAGTGAAAATTACCATAAATGTGAGACAAGGAAGGTACTGTGGTAGCATATCCACATTACCTGAAAAGAGGCTCTGCAATATTTCCATGGTACTGAGGTTGCACTTGATAGGATTCTTCACCACATTGTTTTCCATCTCTGATAAATCAGTAATTATTCAAGTAACTTTGTATGAATGGACTTTCTGCTTGATAGTGCACCTGATTCCAGTTCATCCTGCATTAACTCTCATATGGTGTCAGCCAGCTTCTGGTAACACAGCATTGCTGGATTAATGTCAAAAATTTTGGGCCTAGTTTTTAGAAGTAGCTGCAACATAGGTCAAGAGATTTAATCAATATAGTCTGAAGTACCACTTATGAAAACATGGGGAGCTAAGTTGTTGACAACATAGAGCACATTGGGTGAAAACAATGTTGCTAATAAATGAGCATTGAGGTTATTCTGTAGAGAGTTAGTTGCCAGACTATCATGTAGAACCATAACAGACTCACCTTGAATTGTTTTGAATCCAACACTGACCAAAATCATTGAAAAGACTTCAGTAAATTTTACCCCAAGTACATTCTTGGACTAAGAGTGAAGACTTAGAAAATTTGAAGAGATGGATATCATGTGACTTGTACTATACAGTGTTGGGCAAAGGTATATGCTCCCATGCTGATTTCATATGAGTGGGAACCTTCACAAGGCCTGGACACAGGGTCCAGTGAAACCTTGGGATTTGCACCTGAGATTGAGGCTTATATAACCTTGCCAGAGTGCTGGCTACTTTAGGTTGTGGCAACAACTTCCCATAGGTCACTGTGACCCTGTCATGGTCCTAAATGGGGGTTTGACCAATTTTGACCTTGCCACAACCTTCTGCCAGTTTGGCCATGTAAAAGCAAATGTTTTAGTCACTATGGTGTAGGTCATGAGAATGACAGTGACCCAGCAATGTATGTATCTGTTGCTTCATCTGTGTGGACTACCTGCTCACTTTTGCAGATTATGGTATGATAGTTCCTGTGAAATCTGCATGGTGTCTTTTTGGTTAGTACAGACAACACTGCTAAGTATGTGCAGTCTCTGTCCCACCAACAAAATTCTAACATGAATGGGAGCATATGATAACATGCTTTCTAATCCCAGCACATACAAGGTTGAACTGGATGAATGGCCCAGCAACTGAATAACAAATAGCTGGTCATACTTGACACCAATTGTCTCATAGATGCTGTCTATAGAATGTTGACTTCTCAACTATAGAGCTTGGCAAAGGTACTTCTACATATGTAAGGTGTTTTGATAGATGTAAGTTTCAGCACAGCAGACTGACAACTTGACTACTGGATGGAATGGCTATTGCAGTTGTGAGTGTTCTGACATCCTTTGATATACAATAACTCTAAAAGTTATCATTATACAGGCAGTTTTACATGAGCTAGCAATCTGGACACTCCCCCTTTTTTTTTTTGCTACTCATTATGGTTCTCTCACAGATGACTTTAGCTATCATCCTGATATTAGGAACATGCATATGTCAACATTCTTCAATGATGAAAAGCAAGAGGTGATGAGGTTGACAAACATTTCAGGCTTGTCTCATTTAGCTAGTATTTCTTTACAAACCTGTTGAAGGGGTTGCATTATTGTCCTTTGGAACACATTGCAAGTCTGGCTGGTGTGTCAGCTGAAGTTGTTTTGAATGATTTTGTGAAACAATTCAAGGCATGGATGGATGACAAGAAGTCATTGGCTTCTAAGCTATCATTCATTGCTCAGGATAACTTCAAATGCCTGCTGATGATAGCAAAAGGCAATGTGAGCCTGCCTTGAGATCCTTATCATCAACAGTAACTCCTTTGGTGACTTAAGATGACTGTCTGATCTTATCTCTAGTGGTCATAAGCATGGACAAGTGTCTAGTATACCACTCATTCATGAGATATTGCTGGCTATATAATACTGTTACTCCAATTTTAGAAGATGTTGGCATGTACACACCTAATAGACCTTAGTTTAGAGCTGAATTATTATACATCTTTTTAAAAATTATTGATATTGCAATAAGTCCTGACTGATGACAGTATAAGGACAGATCTCATGTGTCATGTCCATAACTTTCTGACCTATTTCCAGCCTATCTCTGACCTGTCTCCATCCTCCAAGTGTCCACAGTGCTTCTCTGAGACAATACTCCATAGGCCTGATCTCCCTATTACTCCCCCTGATGCCCCCTCACCTCTAATCACCCTCTGAGGTGATATCAATAGGATCTTAGGTCATCTGAGTATGTGCTCCTCAACCCACCTGATCTGAGGCCTCCTTTCTCCCTTTGTATTCTTCTCTTGTTCTCCTTTGCACTTCTTCAATGTTCTCCATGCTGCTCCAATGCTCTGATGTTTTGTAATCCTGCTTATGTTTTTTAGACTCTGTTTACTCTTTTAGTGTTAGTGTGTTAATTTTCTGTGCTCCTCTTCCTATTGAAAATTCTTGACATACAGTGACTCAAAAAATTGTCCCAATGTTTGACACTTTTGGACTGTTTGGTGAATAGCTCAAGACAGGGGACAAACAAGACCAAAGTGTTGGTGTAT
>JADGIP010000524.1:0-15762 GCA_016618355.2 Astraeus odoratus | reverse complement strand
GTTACCTTACGACGTTTCTCGCAGTACGCTCAAGATCTTCCGCCACGGCGAACCTGCTGATTACAGTGGTCCTCGCAAGGCTGATGGTATCATCAGCTATATGATTAAGTTTGTATCCCATCCCTACATCGATATGCACTGCTAACCTCTCGCACTAGACAATCCCTTCCAGCTGTCTCTCAGGTCACGGCAGCCAACCTCACCGAATTCCAGCACTCTGACAAGGTTGTTGCTATTGCATACGTTACTTCGACCATCGATGCTCCTGTACCCGAGTTCAGTGCCGCGGCTCAGAAGCACCGTGACGACTATCTATTTGGTATCACCACCGACCCAGAGGCAATCGCAGCTGCGGGTGTCTCTGCTCCGGCTATTGTTGTTTACCGCAGCTTCGATGACCCTGCGACTGAATACCCTTACCCCGTGTCCTCCGCTACCACCAAGGATCTTGGAGATTGGTTGCAACAATTGGCCATCCCAATCATTGGCGAGGTCAACGGAGACACATACACCATTTACGTCACCAGTGGACTTCCATTGGCGTATTTGTTCGTGGACCCCGAGGACGAGAAAAGTCGGACATACATTGATGCGCTCAAGCCTGTTGCTTCCAAGTATCGCGGCAAGGTCAACTTTGTTTGGATCGATGCTACCAAATTCGTTGATCACGCCAAGGCTTTGAATCTTGCTGAGGCCAAGTGGCCTAGCTTTGTCATCCAGGACCTTCGACTTCAACTGAAATACCCATATGATCAGAACAAGGAGGTGGAGCCTGCTGCCGTCTCAGCTATGGTTACTGAATACCTCGATGGTAAACTGGCGCCGAAGCTGAAGAGCCAGCCTATCCCGGAGACTCAAGATGAAAGTGTATTTGTTCTGGTTGGGGAACAATTCGACGAGGTTGTATTTGACGATTCTAAGGACGTCTTTATTGAATTCTATGCTACATGGTGGGTACCCGCTGACGGCTTAATGTCGAATGAGGTTAGCTTATAATCGACTTCCGTTAGGTGTGGTCACTGCAAACGCTTGAAGCCTATCTGGGACTCCCTTGGAGACCACTTCGCTCAGATGAAGGATCGTGTCGTCATGTAAGTCCTCCATGATTCTGAACGCCTTATCTCATATCCTACTTAGAGCAAAGATGGAAGCGCAAGAAAATGATCTTCCGCCTTCCGTTCCATTCCGCATTGGTGGCTTCCCTACCTTGAAATTCAAGCCCGCTGGGTCACGCGAGTTCATTGACTACGATGGTGACCGGTCATTGGAGAGCCTGATTGCCTTTGTTGAGGAGAGGGCTAAGAACGATCTTACACCCAAGGTGAAAGGTCCTGAGGATGATAGCCAGGCTACCTTTGCAAAGCCTAGTGAAGCTCACGACGAGCTGTGATTGGATGTCGAAAAATCTAATACGTTATCCGTGTGTTATCGTTTTGCAAAAATTGTCGTTGAAAATTTCCGACTTTGCATTAGCTACGACCATGGCGCGGGTAAAGAGATAGTAACGTCTGTAAGATCTATAGTTTGACCTCCTTCAGGCCATCCTTCCAGAACGTGAAATAGGCTGAATGAAGTTTGGTTGATGCTGGTTGTAAGATAACGGGGAGCACTCACGAGTTTGGCCATCAGCCTGTACGAACATGTTAGCATGTATATAACTTGTGATGAGGCATGATGTGCTTACTCTGTAGTTGAGTAGGGCAACCATTCCTTCGGGGTTCATGGATGCACCAGTGTACTACAACATGTTAGAGGTATGTCATCCTAACCACCTTAGGTGCTTACAAATTCATAGTCCTTAAAGTTGGCTATAATCTTTTTAGCATGCTTCTGAGCGCCAGCTTCAAAAGCTTCAACCCGACTAGGGTCTGTCTCTCCTAGCTTGACTTTTACGCGCTTCATGTAATCCTATAATCTGGATTTGTGATGGTTCAACAAAATGATCGCACATAGGCCTTGCCTTGAGATAAGACAGATAGGCCTTCTTGTCGAACGCCGTCGGCTGAAGTCGGAATGAGTGAACGACATTGTTAACTCGAGATGCGTTATCATCGAGGGTTTCTGTTGCCTCCTCCGCCGATGGATTGGCACCTGTGAGATTGGTGAGTTTAAAGTTACCACCGCTGGTGTCGTAGCGTACCGATGTCGACCTCGGTGGCGCCGCCAACAATGATCATTTGGCAATCGACCTCATAAACGATGTCATCGACTAATTTTCTGCACGTAATAGCTCGATTAATGGGTCAACAGTGAAAAGGATGGTCACGAACATAGGGAATGCATCGGAGAACATCTCATCCCCTTCAGAGCCTGGTTCATGGATGATATCCGTGTACAGTAACATAGCTGTGTCTGCGAAGCCTTCCTTGTCAAATGGTAGTGGGTGAAACCTGGGATAGAGCTGAGTCCACAACGTTAAAAGGGCCAGAGGAGTTTAGGGCTTGAACTGATCGATAATCTATCAGCCACGTGACCCGCAAATTTACGGTCACGCTCGGGAGGTGTCTCCGTTGCAAATGGACTACCAGCCCGTCGCTGTACAGCGACATGCACGTCCACACACAACGAAGCATAGCCCAGAGTCCAGGTACTGGCGTCAGTTCAAGCACCCTGTATTCGTGAAAGAATACGCACCGGTAACTTCCGTCCACTTTTCGCCCTCCAAGCCGCATAGATATGCCGTGACAGCAGCCACTCGTGTGCAAATTTATGCCCCACGGACCCAGAAGGTCACGAAGACGATATCGAGGTTCAAGGATGTGGCCAGAAGTGGACACATTCGTGCAGACGGAAAGCTTGTCGTAGCTGGTGACGACACCGGACTAGTTCAGGTAGATATCCGGCTTGTATCCCTTGAGCAAGTCCCTCACCATGTCCAGATATTTGATATCAATTCTCGAGCAATACTGCGGACATTCGACTCACATAAGCAACCAGTGCATGTCACGAAATTCTCTACTCTCTCCTCTACCCAGGTGCTCTCATGCTCCGACGATACAACCGTGAAGCTTTGGGATGTGCCTTCTCAGACAGAAACAGTGACCTTCGATTCCCATACAGATTATGTTCGGTCTGGAGAGGTGTCGTCCTCTAACCCACACCTTGTCCTAACTGGCTCATACGATGGTACCATGAGGATACACGACTCTAGAAGCGGGGAATGCGAGATGGTAATGGGTGGTGGTGAAACTGCCACTACCACCCCCGTCGAGGAAGTCCTATTGCTACCGTCCGGCACGATCGCGCTCTCCGCTGCAGGTCCGATTCTCCGTGTATGGGACCTCAATGCTGGTGGTCGGTGTATGCGGGCGCTATCCAATCATCAGAAAACTGTGACATCGTTGGCATTCAACACGGATGCTGGGCGTCTACTGACAGCTTCACTCGATCATATGGTGAAGGTATATGATATTTCCACTTATAAAGTGGTCCATACCATGCGATATCCTGCAGCGGTCTTATGTCTTGCGATTTCGGTGAGCTCAAGCTATACATTCACGGTATCTGGACTCATATCCTTTCAGCCAGATGAAACCCATATAGCTGCCGGGATGTCAGATGGCACTTTATCTGTGCGTAGACGACAACCAAAAGCTTCCGAGCTGGGAGCAGAATATACTGCTGCATTGAAAACTGGTACCTACGAAACTTTCTTAGGTGGCACACTGCCACTGGTTGGGCAAGGTCGTGTAAAATCAAAAACAAAATCTAGGCCTGTCGGGGATGTAGGCGAGCTGAGGATAGAAAGCAGAAGAGTGCGACGGTTGAAGGAGTACGATCGTTTTCTGAAAGGTTTCAAATACTCAGCGGCCCTGGATGCCGTTCTTCGAAAGGTGCGCTTGAGTGTATAAACCCATAAGCATGTCTTCCTTAGGCAACCGCAGAACGTGCCCCCCACCACTACCTTTTCTCTCATACAAGAGCTTATCCACCGGGACGGGCTCCGAAGTGCACTATCTGGTCGAGATGATGTTTTGTTAGAACCTGTCTTACGACTTCTAGTCAAGCATGTGGTTGACCCTCGGTTCGGAGAACTGGTGTGCGATGTAACTTCGTTACTCATTGGTACGTTTTCACTTAGCAGTTACCACGGGCATTCTCGATTGTAACACAATAATTTTAACAGAACTTTACTCACCGGTCTTCGGCCAGTCACCGCTGGTAGATTCCCTTCTACTTCGTTTACGGAAAAAAGTCCTTGCAGAAAATCGGCTACAGAAGGAATTAACGAAGGTAAAGGGTACACTAGAGATGGTGTTTTCCTGTGTTGCATTGGCGGCAGCACCACAGCAGGCATGAAAATCGTCATAACACAGCACGGAACCCATCACGGACAACCTTGTAGGAAGGTCATGAGGTGTTCTAGTATCTCCTTCTGAGACATTCCACTCGCGTTCTTGCCGTCGGAGTCATCTGCATCGATATTGCTGTGATAAATTTGCAGTGTACTTCTGACATTTTCGAGCGTCAAGCTCCTACGTTCCAGCATTTTTGTGACATGAGCTCGTACCTATGAGAGAGTAGTCAGTGAATTGAAAAAGGATAACTAGTGTCTATGTCTTACGCCATCATCTTCCATGGCAATCCATGCTAGGATGTAATCAACAGTTTGCAGGGTAAACAATCCACCATCTAATCGCTGAAGATACCACAGGTCTTCGTTTCCTGGCTCTATAGCTCCCTCTGCGAGTAATTCCTATAAAGAGTGAGTTTCCTTCGTTGAGATTATCTGTTCTCGCACCTTTTTTTCTGCCTCGATCTCTGCATCGACTGCTTTCAGACGGTTGGATGCGTGTTCACGCATTTCCAACAGCTTGTCTACCTTTTCGTAGTTGTTCTCCACGAATTTGGCAAGTAAACGTATGCGGTCTGACGAGTCTGACGGAAGGTTTGTAAACAGTGACGAGATGATGCCTAGTATATGAGAAGCATCCTCGGTGGCTTGAAAACTGGTGCCATGTTTTTGCTTTTTCGAAGTCTGCTACTGCATGAGAAAATCTTCATAAAACGCATAGTCCATGGTACCTTGCCCATGAATGCAGAGAAAAGGGTCTTGAGCCCTAACGCTTCAATAAAGGTCGAACAGATTTCCGACCCCTCTGAACCAGACATCGCATAGTCAAGGGTTTTTATTGACCGCGACCTCGACTGTAGTTTCTCTCTAAAATTAAGGTAAGAATATAGCGCCGAATGAATGAAAGGACAACACTAGCTTCATCATTAGTAACATGAGGTCAACTCCTTCACTAGCAAGGAATAACGATTTGATTTCAGGTTCTGACAAAGCTGAGCAAAGCGAATCGAACAGATTTTCCATGAATTCCGTTTCATCAGCGTCGACAGGTTCACGCCTACGAAATTGCTGCAAACGGGGATGAAACTAGAATAGTAGGTACGAATGGGCCACTCACCGAGAGGACTTTCAATAATGTCTCAACGCCATCTTTCTTTCCGAATTCTCGCCTATTTTGAGTGTTATTTTGCAGTAAAATCGAAAGTAATTCAGCTGCATAACAGCGGTTCTCGTCATGTGTCTTTGACTGGATACGATCTAGTAGCCAAGTCATCATTTTAGTTTTGGCCACCAACGGTTCGGAAAGGTCCGGGTTAAATCCTAGGATATTCTCGAAGACACCTGACAAGCTATTCAGTAAAACTCTTGCAGAAGGTGAGTCGAGGTACCTATGATGTGAAAAACGCCCTGTCTGTCGGATTCTTCCGCTTCGTCTAAACGAGAGAGATTGTCCACCAATAATTCGAGGATAGAGTGCTCCACCTGTGGTACCGAAATTGGATACATTCCGATGGCTTAAGGTTGCTGAGGGAGCTGACCTACCAATGCATCGATTAGGGCCTTCAAAGCACCTTGTGTCTCTTCTCGTTCTTCATCGTCCTCTCCCTCATTTCCAGCATCTTCGTCCGTTAATTCGTTGAAAAGCTCCACGGCATCAATCACGATGTCCACGTTCTCATGACTAAGAAGTCCGATTAACAGTGCGACTGTTCCCGAGCGGATAATTTCTGGATATGCAAGTACCGCTGATTGAGCGAGAGGTAGTAAAGACTTAATAGCACTGTCGAGGTCTGCTTCTGAATCGATGAACCTAAGCAACACGATGTTAGTTTGGATGATGCAAGTAGCATGCCTGCGCACTTCGTGGGATCATTGGGATATTTCGAACGTTGGTCCTGATTTTTGTTCACAGCCCGTTCGAGCTGGGCAAGTGTTCTCCGTATACTAGGAAGTGTGACTTCGTCCACCTATAGTGATAACTCGTGAGTCCTGCCAGGGATTAGACAGAAGCACATACCTGGCCCTGGAACCCGCCCCCTTCAGCCCTTTCGAAGATGCTCAGAATCTCCTTTTGTTGACTGGTAAGGCCACCGCCATAAAATCGGCCCTCTTCGTCCTCTTCCGCAAAGTAATCCGCGTCTCCCCCAGGCGCGAACGAAGTATCCTGGCTCTCCTCTCCGTCATCCTCTACCATAGCGGACCGTCGTACTGGCGGTGGGACATTGTCAACAGAGCCGTCAACAACTTGCACGTCGCCATCCGATCGCATTCTCTTCAACATCTCCGGGGTTGGGTTATCTGGCAGCTTGCGCTTTACGCCGGCCGAGAGCTTTGGAACCTACAACACAGCACTAAATGAGGGGGGGTGCAGCGGTGGAGTCGGCAGTAGCACCTTGAAAAGCTTGTCGATATCCATGTTGTTCTTGGTTTTTGTTCAGCCTCCGCACTTGCGAAGCTGGCTACAGACTCGCCGACGCTGTTTGCGCTCAATCTTCAAGCCATTAGCAGTTAAGATGAAACACCGTCAGAACTATACCACGTGACCAACGGGACTTTCACACCACATAGCACCGACATGGCTGTCGACAATGGACCGCCTGGTCATGAGTGGCTTGACTACTGATTAATTTGGCCTGCAGGCCCAAACAATGTAACGAAGATACACCCTACGTGACAGTACAACAATCAGATGAAGTTCTCCCACAAGGCAGTGAACAAGAGGCTTCAGGTATGCGGTTTCTAGACTTCAGAACAACTATAAATGCACCGGGGAAGGCAATCTGTCATTCCGTACTATCCCATGCGGCGAGGAAAGTAGTATCTTAGTACGGCTTGCGTCTGTTCTTCTTCAACTCCTTCTCCAGCTGCTTGGCTTTCCTGTGACCTATCTCTACGGGTCTGATAGCAGTATCGTCCGCCTTTTTCAGTTTCACTGGACGATTACCTACATATTTACCTGAAGGAAAACACCATAAGCATCATCGGGGTTGACGGAGCACAACAATACCTACCATCCATCTCCTTCCAAGCCTTCAAGAAATCCTCGGGATCAGAGAAGGCAACAAAACCATATTTCGCCTATATATTCGTCAGGGAAAATGACCACAACAAAGAAAAAAGAAGAGCATACCTTCCCGCTTAGTCTATCCCTGATGACCCTGGCTTTCTGGAATGAGGTATACTTGTTGAAAGCATTCGCAAGAACATCATCAGAGACATCATTGCTTAAATCACCAACAAATAGACGGAACCAGGCTAGCTGTTATCAGTCCTGGTGACATCACAAAGAGAACATGTGCAGTACTCACCGGGATTCCACTCCAGCAGTGTTTGGTCCTCCCACACTTTTCCACCTCCCTTGCGCAAGACAGTCAATCTCTTGCCACCCTTAGCTAGCTTTCCACCCGCGCCACCTCGTTTGTCTATCATTGCTCCGGGAACGTACACACTTTGCTGGGCAACGATACCGACATCGTATTCGTATGCATTGGCGGGGACCGGTGCACTATGTGATGATGAAGATCCAGGAATGGGATATATCGGTCCTTGGTATGGCTGATGGTAAGGGTTAACGTCGTAGCTTTGCTGTTGGCCATATTGCTGGTAATAATACTGCGACGGGTCCATCGAGTTCGACGTGTGGTGATGGTGGGAGACAGGTAGTCAATGACTTAGCTAACTGAGAGTTAAGTTAGAAATTAATGAATAAATTAAGGGAATGCAAAAATCAACAAGCGTAAATAGAAAAATGACCTGTAAATCATCACGCTGAGTGTGAGGTCGCTGTCCCCCCCGTCTCCCGAAGCCTCAAGGTGAGTATGCACTCCCCACAATACGCATTCGTTTTCGTAGAACGTATCTCTGGCTAGCAGATAGCTGTGTCCTGTGTCTCTCCTGGCCCAGGAGGGGGTGGATGCCCCATGCTAACTTTGGATGTGTCTCTGTCCCACTAATGCAATCTTTTAGATGCCGTTCGTCAAGAAGGTCAAATCTGATGCCTACTTCTCGCGCTTCCAGGTCAAGTATCGCCGCCGTCGCGAGGGAAAAACCGATTGTTAGTGTCAATTATTCACCGCTGATTGTTTGTACCGACTACTCTACTTCAGACTATGCCCGCAAACGATTGGTTACCCAGGCAAAGAACAAATAGTATGTACAATTGGTTCTGAGAGAATTCTGGCTAACACCAGAGGCAGTAACGCGCCAAAGTACCGACTAGTCGTCCGCTTTACGAACAAGCAGATTATTGTGCAAATCGTCTACGCACGTTTACAGGGTGACTTCGTGTTGACTGCTGCGCGGTCGACAGAACTTCCTAGATACGGTATCAGCCATGGGCTTACCAACTGGACTGCAGGTGGGCGTTACCGGCGTATTTTTAGGCTGCTTCTCATCTGCGCCAGCCTACGCAACTGGTCTCCTATGTGCTCGCCGCGCTCTGACCAAACTCGGTCTCGCCGACAAATACGAGGGGGTCACAGAGCCAGACGGTACTCTAAAATTGACGGAACCTCTCGATGAAGAGGATGCACCACGACCTTTTAAGTGCTACCTCGACGTCGGTTTGAAACGCACGACTACCGGCCACCGTGTCTTCGGCGCCATGAAGGGTGCCAGTGATGGTGGCATCTTCATCCCCCATTCAGAAAAGCGTTTCCCCGGCTATGACCCGGAGAGCAAGGAGCTCGATGCTGAGGTGTTGAAGAAGTACATTTACGGTGGTCATGTTGCTGAATACATGGAGTCGTTGGAGGAGGAAGACGATGAGCGGTAAGCAGGTTACTAACGGTAGTAGTACTGATGATCTCATGTATCCACTTTCCAGCTTCAAGAAGCAGTTCTCATCGTATCTTGCAGACGATATCGGCTCGGAGGATATTGAAGAGATATACACCAATGCCTACGCAGCCATTCGGGAAGACCCCACGTTCCAGCCTACTGAAAAGACCAAGGACTGGAAAGCCGAGTCTCTGAAGTACAAGAAAACAAAACGGACATTGGCGGAACGCAAGGCTGCCATCCAGGAGAAGATCGAAGCTTTCCAGGCCTCAGGTGGAGATGCTGCTAGCGAGGACGACGAAGACGAGTAGATTCTTATCTCATCTTACCTACTTATGCTCTGGCGCTTCTCGCATTTCATCTGCAAAATTACTGCATGTGTTATGGTCCTTATACACTCTCATGCCAAAATTATGGTCAATATCATGCCTCAGTACTAGTGTTCTGTCAGAATCTTTTCTAAGACCCCCTGCTGCCAAGATACCAGCGACATCGTCTGTTGAGGTGAGTAAGTATCAACAAGGGATAGCTTATCAACAGTTCCCCTATCTAGACGATACGCTGACGAGTGGACGGCGAAGTCTTGACCAAAAATAACACGGAAGTTGCTGATTGATGAAGAATATAGATGTCAGAAGGGGATGTGATATTTATTGTAGAAAGGACGTACACAATGCATCCCTCCCACCTCCCTACTATTTTACCGCTCACCGAGTCAACAAACCACGTTGCAGCAACACCATCACAACGTTGGGTGCCAACATCACAAAGTTTGCTGAGTAGACATCTCTCTGCCTCATCTGAAAGCAACTGGCATAATTGAGGGACCGAGGCGATTGGTAGAGTCGCCTGGGGAAGATGAGCCGTGAGTGATGAAGGTGATGCGAACGTCAGCCGCAACGTTTGTCTCCAACCAGACCAACACTTCAGCCCTTACCGCGGGATATGTTTACGGCTCGCTTACCTATCATCAATGCGCAGAAGGGCCCCACCGCCAACTTTTAATGATGGGTCACCGTTAGCCAGTCGCCGTTGCAAGTGCAGTCCAGTTTCTCCAACTGCATCAAATTGTAAGTTGCAGGGGACGCCAGCGCGGTGGAGCGCTGCAACCATTTTATCTAGTTCGGCCCTGATCCTCACACAGAACTGCTGGTATTGCAATAGATCGATAACAGGCTGAAGTAAAAGAGATCGACCAATGGCAGTGGTTGAGAATTGTGATCGCGTTGATCCTGTCGTTAGGATGCGCTGTGACTTCTGAGTAGCATGCATGGAGAGGAGGAGAGCGTGGAGTATATGGTAGATTAGGTTACAAGTTTGGGTTAGGACCTCGGCAGAATGAGAAGCGTGACGACCGCTAGTTTCACTGCTATCGATCTGTCTCTTGTCTATAAGCATGTAAGTGGTTAACCAGATATACTGCATACCATTTCGAAACGGAGCTCGATTCCCTCAGCCGCATCGATCACGATCAGACGCTCCGAAACACGTGTAGAAGCGGCCGGTAGGTTGCTAGCCTCTCTGATTAATACAGAAAATACTTCTTCATCCACAATTTCTTTCTGGGTAGCCCTAAGCAACTCATCCAAAGAAGTTGAATCGGAGACATTTGCTGTGTTGTGAGATATGCACGATCCTCCAGCTTGGTCTGTAACAGTCAAGGAAACTCGCAAGCGATTTAATCGGCGATGAGGAAATTGAAGGACAGTCGATTCAGTATCGTATGTTGCCATGTGTCCTACAGCTCTTCTTTGGAATTGTACAGGGGCTTTTCCAAGTGAAGTCAGCAACACCATTCATAGACGGAAACCTGCTTACATTCTTCCAGGCCGAAGGAAATTAAAAAGTCCTTCGACGTTTTGTCGGCACCTTTTCCCGTTGGAGCACCGAAGGGCAATGGAGCTGGGGTAAGACCCCAATTGGCCCTCCTGATCTTTAGTGCATCAGCCCAGTAGTTTTCGCTCCTTTCGAGGCTCCCTTCCAGCTTAGATGCAGCTTGCTTAAACACATTTGCAGCCTTCCTTAATGCCTCGTCTTTACCACCAATGGTGAGTTGGGCATTGAACACCTCCACAGAGGGTATAGGTGGTGGCTTGGTAACGACAGTGGCGGTAAGGGCTGTCTGGGATAAAGTCTGCGCAGTAGAAATTGGCTGGAGAGACGTGGAGGACAACAGTAGTGAGAGTAAATCCCGAGCCTGGGTCATCTCACCAAGCGCAATACTGGAACACTATATAAACAAAATGGTGTGTAAAGGCTATATTCTCACATACAAGAGTTGGGAGATGCATTCCGCCCGCATATTGTACAGCTCTTCGGGTGTCAAACTTGTTCTCGGCAAATCTCTTGCACTCTCATCATCTTCATCTGAACGCTCTGAAGTCTCGCGTGGTTTGGGGACCAAGGATTCGCACCCTGGTG
Source organism: Astraeus odoratus (assembly GCA_016618355.2). Lineage (NCBI taxonomy): Eukaryota > Fungi > Basidiomycota > Agaricomycetes > Boletales > Astraeaceae > Astraeus > Astraeus odoratus. The sequence goes on along the minus strand of JADGIP010000524.1, from coordinate 4,268 downwards.
GCAAATCATCAAGGCGCTCGAAGAAATCAACCTCTCTTTCAATGAATATTCTTCTGAGATTTTCTCCAAGCAATTTAGTCAAGTTTTCTGGGCTGGCGTGCTGTTAGCAAGTAGGGTCTCTGACTACTCGGAGCACAGCGTCGTACGGTTCAAATACTTGCTCGCCGGCGGGAGTGATGTCCAGGAGAACAGGTATGCGTTCCCCATGATCGTCTCTATATGGCGTTTCCAGTGATAGTTTCGTCTTCTTCCAGTCTGGCACGTCCATCTTTTGGGAGCACTTAACAGGGACGTTGGACGTTGCTGGATACGACGAGGAAAGGGTCCTGTCCTGATTGTTGGCCGAGCTGCGAAGCGTGCCCGACCCTGAGGCAACCTTGGGAAGATTCGATGACTAAGTTTAACGCGATACTGAGCTTATGTGACACGTGACCGGACCGTGGTCGTGCGAGTCAGCCGTCCAAGATCTTGTTACATCTTCACACCGATCCACCAGCAAAGCCAGAGGCAATGGTCAAGGTCAGCCATCCCGGCCCCCTCACAGAACATGCTATCTTGAAAAAACGAAAGCTCGAAGACGTTGATGTCGATGGTTCACATGTGAAGAAGCCCAGGACTAGAGTGAGGTATACCGCCCATTTGTTGTGTGTCGACCACCCGAATAATCCATCGCCTGTAGCTTTTCCTGCGGCGAGTGTCATCGACGCAAACAGAAGGTAAGAATTAGGTGCTGCTGTCTATCAAGAAAGAATTAACGTGTTTTGTGTCTCAAGTGCGATCGTCAGATTCCGTGTTCACACGTGCGTTCAGACCACAATCCTCATAGTTCCCTTGACTTCATGCTCTTTCAGTGCATAGCACGCAAGGTCCCAGAACTCTGTAAGGCATATACGCCCGGAAAGACAGACCAGGACATCAGTGTACGATTGGCTAGGCTTGAAAGAATCATCGAGCTTGCTTTACCTCAATATGCTAATGCAACAGCTACGACTTCTGCCGCAACCACCGATAGACTGTGCCGATCCAGCTCTGAATTACCAGACGAGGACAATCGTTCTATCGCCGACGAACAAGACCCCAGCGGAGGTACCTTTCAGAGCGGGAAGTGGTATGGCAACAGCGCCTCAGGGAGTGTTGCACCTGCATCCGTTTTGGAGCAAGTGAATGTTTTCGTGACCTTCGTATCGTTCCCGATCTGACAAATATCTTGTTAGCTGGCAAATGTGGTGGTTGGTTGCTCTCATCGTGACCAATGGGAGACCAAGAATTCTATTACTGGTCATGGTGTGATACCAATAACCCATGGCGGGGTTAATGGAGTAGACCACCAGTCAGCCCTTGCTGCCCCGTCCCTTATAGAGTCTGTCCGACAAGATTCAGAACCTTCTGCAGCAGATAACCTGAAGAGTTTGGTGCAAGAATGTGGCGTCTCACCGCATAAGATATCCGAGCTTCTCCAGGAGCTTCCTCCACAACGCTTCTCAGATGCTCTGATAGACCATTATTTCACCGCCATGTAAGCAACTTTCTGCACGAACACCAGGTATCTGTTCAATGCACGCTTTCGCCATAGAAATTGGACAAGATACCCTGTATGCGAGAAAGATTTCCGAGCAGCATATGCCTCACTTGTTGCGAATGGAGTGGGTGCCAACACTAATGATGCGCGCTTTCTTCCTCTTCTGTTTGTCGTCTTGGCCATATCTGTAAGGCTTGCGCCAGAACACCTAGCCGGCGACATTCGGACTAGAAGGGTAACCTCACTGCGGTACTACTGGTCATGTGTGTGTTATTGTCTCTGACTTTACATGCTTCTCATCGTCTCGTAGCTCGGCGTTCCCTCTTGATTGCTGCTGCAATTCAACCAGATTCCCTAGACATTGTATTAACACGACTGTTGGTAAGGATTTTAAACAGGATGTCCAGGGACCGATAATTATTCTACAGAGTGCTCGCTTCTTGACGTTTGACCGTCGCATTACGGAGTGCTGGAGCCAGCTGGGTGCAGCTGTGAGGACTGCACAGGCACTTGGACTGCACCGTGATGCAGCACCGTCGGTTAGTGTTGCATTTTATCATTCTATCCGTATCTTAGATAGTTGTGGCTAGGGATTGGACCCTGCCCAGGTGGAGAACAGGCGACGCATTTGGTAAACCTCCATTATCCCTTCGCGTGGTGTAACTGGTGCTGACAGTTACATCAGGTCGTACCTTTATCATGCCGATCGTTCCTATGCGCTTGTTCTGGGCAGACCTCATGCTATCCAAGACGATTATACTTGCACCTTACCACCCTTGAACATTGAGGAAGACTTCTCTCCGGCTATCATCCGCAGCCCGCCACCATTGAGTACTCCCACGCAGTTGACTTTTGTTATACTCCGTCACCAACTTGCTTCTATAATTGGTCGAATGGTCCACCACTTTCAGAAAGTGCGGACGCCCAGCCACTACACTGATGTCCTTGCCCTTGATGAGGAACTTCTGAAATTCATTAATAATCTTCCCCCATATTTTGCTCTCGAACCGGACACCTCCCTTGACGAAACCAAGAAATTCATTCCTGTTCACCGCTTCCTCTTAATTACCGAGACTCTCTTTGTACGGATCAGTTTGCATCGTCCATATCTACTCCGCAGGCTCAGTTGTGACCGCTACGTGCGATCTCGCAACGCGTGCTTTGAGTCCGCAATGAAGGACTTCCAAGTGCGCAAAGCCTTCCGCGAATCAGTCTCGAATGAGACTCGGGAGTCGCTTCACAACGCCTACAGGGAGTTCCAGACAGCTATGATAAGCGGTATTTACCTTGTGTTGTATCCGCATGGGAAGGACTCCGAGATGATGCATGCCGTTTTGGATCAATTCTTGAAAGACCACGAAGGCATTCGAGAATTGGACGAGACTACCCGCAGGGAGCTCAAGATCATTGAGTTCTTGAAGAGCCGAGCTCTTCAGCTTGCAGAGACTACTGCCGAGCCCACGGAGGCAAGTTCGTCGTCCACGGTTGACCCGCAATTGACCTCAGGCTTGATCGTCTCGAACGCGCGGACGTCTGTTGCTGCGCCGCCTGTGCAACCGACCTTTTCCTCCCTGCTCGCGACTACCCCCACCGGAAATACGGCTTCACCGCAACTATCGGCTGCTCTCCCTTACCCCAATTCGCCATTTGCCCAATCCCCGGCAATGCAACGTTTGCAGCAAAGCTGTTCGACGGATGGGACGCTCAGCTCCCCCGCTGGCACTGGTAGTCCAGGTGGAGAGGAAGAGTCTGCTGCACAGTCGCTTCTGGATCGATGGTGCAGCACATTCAACGAAACCAATGTTGAGGGCATGCCCGCTCTCTCTTGGGGTGGTCCAGGGGGCGCAGACTTCACTGGTTGGATTGGTGTTGGGGCGAATATTCCACCAGCGACCGACCCATGCATCGTTCCAGGTGTCAATGGGTCCGATTGGACGTACTGGGAAACGCTCGTCAATCAAATCAAGGCTGGTCCTCTGTAGATCGTAGACGAGTGTTGGAAAACAACACCGTACCACTTTCGATTCATACGTGCACCCTGGCATTGTACATACCGTCGTACCGACCTGTAACATACTCATCTAGTCGAACCTAGCTTTCGTACGAACACTTCGTTGTTTAGGTTCATACTTATGCACACTATGGTTACTGTTTAGACCGGGCGCCCGACTGATAAATTAAGCTTAAATCCTTTACTTTTACACCCTCGCAAAAGTGATGTAAGCTATCCCACGGAGCTAGGCACGCGAAATTTGGTTGTCCCTATCTACACTATGTTGACCTTGTCCTGTGGTTGACAAAATGTCTCACAGGCTGACTCGGATGTCAGGTAATGATGGCACTAGTCCAAATGTGTTGTCCGGTAGATAACTGGTCGACACCACTTCTGGTAAGTTGCCACTGCCGAGCTGTTGCTAGGTCACCAGAGCAGCATGTAACCAATAACATACTAGTCGCTAATAGCTCTTTCCACTTCGATTCTAAGTTTCGGCTGATGCCATTTAGAAATTCACTCGAAGGCACAGCCTTGGACAAAGTGGAAGCAAAGCGTCAGCGGCAACCCATCTAGGATGTGATCGGACCATAATGTCACCCACGGAAGAACGTTATACCTAAATTATGTTGTGTCATGTAATGATAAGTAAAACGAAGCAAAGACAATCCAGAATCTCTTGGCACGGTGGAGCGGCTTCCAAGGCACATTAGCATCTCACACCCTATGATGACACGTGCCTATCCGCACACGTAG